>NC_069401.1:5949154-6006654 GCF_026875155.1 Cherax quadricarinatus
ATACAAAACTGTGATGGGTGTTTTTACCTATGTCTGCTGTGTATGTCACTATGTCTATCACATACGACCTGTCACCATATATGTCACGTAAGACCTGCCATCATGTATCTGACGTACGATCTGCCACCATGTATCTGTCGTACGACCTGCCACTATGTATCTGACGTACGACCTGCTACTATGTATCAGATGTACGACCTGCCACCATGTATCTGACGTACGACCTGCCACCATGTATCTGTCGTACGACCTGCCACTATGTATCTGACGTACGACCTGCCACCATGTATCTGTCGTACGACCTGCCACTATGTATCTGACGTACGACCTGCTATTATGTATCAGATGTACGACCTGCCACCATGTATCTGACATACGATTTGCTATCTCTAGCTGTCTCTAATCACGAGAATTTACGCCGCCAGATATCATTTACACCTTTGTGAAGCAATAAACCCGTGTGGGGGTTATTCAAAACAAGGACTGGTGATAAACATGACATAGGAATATAATTACAGTTGACAAGAACAGGATAACAGTGCACAAAACCCTTTTTTTTACCGTTTACAGAGTATAAATTCTCCCCTGTTTGTAACGTCATTTACATGTATTTTTCCGATATGTTTATTGGCACGATGCTTAGGTCAACAGTTATTATTTCTGCGTTGTTTCCGCTCCCACATTTCGCACTGTGTTCGTTGTGGGCTCGATCTTCCGGTCGGTGATCACTTCCTCTGTTTCGTTCTGTTAGTGAAGCATTTCTCTGGCGTCCTAAGGGTGACCTGGCCGGGTGTCCCCGTAGACGGCGCTGACAGTGGAGACTTAGCGGGTATCGGGTAAAACAGGTCACTGGTTGCAGGTCAACAGGTAAGCACCTGCTGCACATCAAAGCACCCAGCGCCAGGCGGCTTGCTTCAACCTATGGAGGGACACGGACAGACACCAAAAAAATTGCCCCCTTGATCTCTGGCAAATGAAGATCAACGGTGTTGGGGGTGACACCTAACTGGTCGACCTGGAGGTTTGTGGTGGCACCCCAGAGGCAATAACTGCAGCAGCACCACCAGCAGCACCACCAGCAGCAACACCAGCAGCACCACCAGCAGCACCACCACCAGCAGCACCACCAGCAGCACCACTGGCAGCAACACCAGGAGCACCACCAGCAGCAACACCAGCAGCACCACCAGCAGCACCACCACCAGCAGCACCACCAGCAGCACCACTGGCAGCAACACCAGGAGCACCACCAGCAGCAACACCAGCAGCACCACCAGCAGCACCACCAGCAGCAACACCAGCAGCACCACCAGCAGCAACACCAGGAGCACCACCAGCAGCACCACCAGCAGCACCACTGGCAGCAACACCAGGAGCACCACCAGCAGCACCACCAGCAGCACCACCAGCAGCACCACCACCAGCAGCACCACCAACAGCACCACTGGCAGCAACACCAGGAGCACCACCAGCAGCAACACCGCCAGCACCACCGCAGCACCACCAGCAGCAACACCAGCAGCACCACCAGCAGCACCACCAGCAGTACCACCAGCAGTACCACCAGCAGTACCACCACCAGTACCACCAGCAGCACCACCAGCAGCACCACCAGCAACAGAAGCAATACCACCACACCAGCAAGAATATATAACGTGTTGGAAGTGTCACTAACTTTTCATTCTCTCTCTCTATCTGTCTGTCTGACTGTCTCTTTCTGTCTGTCTGTCTGTCTCTCTCTCTCTCTCTCTCTCTCTCTCTCTCTCTCTCTCTCTTCTCTCTCTCTCTTCTCTATCTCTCTCTCTCTCCTCTCTCTCTCTCTCTCTCTGTCTCTCTCCTAGTAAGATGTGAAGGCGGAAGTAAAGGTTTGTGTATTAATGGTTCACAAAGCCGTTAAGTTGACGACTCAAACACTTGTGAAACACTTACAGATCTTTATTATGTTATTATTATTATTATCTTTATTATTATTATTATTACTACTATTTATTATTAATATTATCTATTATTATTTTACTATTATTATATTATTATTATTATTATTATTATTATTATTATTTTATTATTTTGTTTATTATCAATACTAAGCGCTAAACCCACCAGAGTGAAGATATAGTAGTGGTGGTGATGGTGGGTGGCAGTAATAGTGGTGGAGGATAGTAGTAGTGGTGGTGATGGTGGGTGGCAGTAATAGTGGTGGAGGATGTAGTAGTGGGGTGGTGATGGTGAGTAGCCAGTAATAGTGGTGTGAGAATAGTAGTAGTGGTGGTGATTGATGGGTGGCAGTAATAGTGGTGGAGGATAGTAGTAGTGGTGGTGATGGTGGGTAGCAGTATAGTGGTGGAGAATAGTAGTAGTGGTGGTGATGGTGGGTGGCAGTAATAGTGGTGGAGGATAGTAGTAGTGGTGGTGATGGTGGGTGCAGTAATAGTGGTGGAGGATAGTAGTAGTGGTGGTGATGGTGGGTGGCAGTAATAGTGGTGGAGGATAGTAGTAGTGGGGTGATGGTGGGTAGCAGTTAATAGTGGTGGAGAATAGTAGTAGTGGTGGTGATGGTGGGTGGCAGTAATAGTGGTGGAGGATAGTAGTAGTGGTGGTGATGGTGGGTGGCAGTAATAGTGGTGGAGGATAGTAGTAGTGGTGGTGATGGTGGGTGGCAGTAATATTGGTGGAGGATAGTAGTAGTGGTGGTGATGGTGGGTAGCAGTAATAGTGGTGGAGGATAGTAGTAGTGGTGGTGATGGTGGGTGGCAGTAATAGTGGTGGAGGATAGTAGTAGTGGTGGTGATGGTGGGTAGCAGTAATAGTGGTGGAGGATTGTAGTAGTGGTGGTGATGGTGGGTAGCAGTAATAGTGGTGGAGGATAGTAGTAGTGGTGGTGATGGTGGGTGGCAGTAATAGTGGTGGAGGATAGTAGTAGTGGTGGTGATGGTGGGTAGCAGTAATAATGGTGGAGGATAGTAGTAGTGGTGGTGATGGTGGGTAGCAGTAATAGTGGTGGAGGATAGTAGTAGTGGTGGTGATGGTGGGTAGCAGTAATAGTGGTGGAGAATAGTTAGTAGTGGTGGTGATGGTGGGTAGCAGTAATAGTGGTGGACGATAGTAGTAGTGGTGATGGTGGGTGGCAGTAATTGGTGGGGATAGTAGTAGTAGGTGGTGATGGTGGGTGCAGTAATAGTGGTGGAGGATAGTAGTAGTGGTGGTGATAGTGGGTAGCAGTAATAGTGTGGAGGATAGTAGTAGTGGTGGTGATGGTGGGTGGCAGTACATTAGTGGTGGAGGATAGTAGTAGTGGTGGTGATGGTGGGTGCAGTAATAGTGGTGGAGGATAGTAGTAGTGGTGGTGATGGTGGGGTAGCAGTAATAGTGGTGGAGGATAGTAGTAGTGGTGGTGATGGTGGGTAGCAGTAATAGTGGTGGAGGATAGTAGTGTGGTGGTGATGGTGGGTAGCAGTAATAGTGGTGGAGAATAGTAGTAGTGGATGGTGATGGTGGGTAGCAGTAATAGTGGTGGAGGATAGTATTAGTGGTGATGGTGGGTGGCAGTAATAGTGGTGGAGGATAGTAGTAGTGGTGGGATGGTGGGTAGCAGTAATAGTGGTGGAGAATAGTATAGTGGTGATGGGGGTAGCGTAATAGTGGTGGCGATAGTGTAGTGGTGATGGTGGGTGGCAGTAATAGTGGTGGAGGATAGTAGTAGTGTGTGGGATGGTGGGTAGCAGTAATAGTGGTGGAGGTAGTGTAGTGGTGTGAGGTGGGTAGCAGTATGTGGTGGAGATAGTAGTAGTGGTGGTGATGGTGGGTGTCAGTATAGTGATGGAGAATAGTAGTAGTGGTGGTGATGGTGGGTAGCAGTAAAATGGTGGAGGATAGTAGTAGTGGTGGTGATGGTGGGTAGCGTAATAGTGGTGGAGGATAGTAGTAGTGGTGGTGATAGTGGGTGCAGTAATAGTGGTGGAGAATAGTAGTGTGGTGGTGATGGTGGGTAGCGTAATAGTGGTGGACGATAGTAGTAGTGGTGATGGTGGGTGGCAGTAATATGGTGGGGGATAGTGTAGTGGTGGTGAGATGGTGGGTAGCAGTAATAGTGGTGGAGGATAGTAGTAGTGGTGGTGATAGTGGGTAGCAGTAATAGTGGTGGAGGATAGTCAGTGTGGTGGTGATGGTGGGTGCAGTAATAGTGGTGGAGGATAGTAGTAGTGGTGGTGATGGTGGGTAGCAGTAATAGTGGTGGAGGATGAGTAGTAGGTGGTGAGGTGGGTAGCAGTAATAGTGGTGGGGTAGTAGTAGTGGTGGTGATGGTGGGTAGCAGTAATAGTGGTGGAGTATAGAGTAGTGGTGGTGATGGTGAGGTAGCAGTAATAGTGGTGGTAGAATAGTAGTAGTGGTGGTGATGGTGGGTAGCAGTAATAGTGGTGGAGGATAGTAGTAGTGGTGATGGTGGGTGGCAGTAAATAGTGGTGGAGGATAGTAGTAGTGGTGGTGATGGTGGGTAGCAGTAATAGTGGTGGAGAATAGTAGTAGTGGTGATGTTGGTGGGTAGCAGTAATAGTGGTGGACGATAGTAGTAGTGGTGATGGTGGGTGGCAGTAATAGTGGTGGAGGATAGTAGTAGTGGCTGGTGATGGTGGGTAGCAGTAATAGTGGTGGAGGTAGTAGTAGTGGTGGTGATGGCGGGGTAGCAGTAATAGTGGTGGAGAATGTAGTAGTGGTGGTGATGGTGGGTAGCAGTAATAGTGGTGGAGAATAGTAGTAGTGGTGGTGATGGTGGGTGTCAGTAATAGTGATGGAGAATAGTAGTAGTGGTGGTGATGGCGGGTAGCAGTAATAGTGGTGGAGAATAGTAGTAGTGGTGGTGATGGGCGGGGTAGCCGTAATAGTGGTAGAGAATAGTAGTAGTGGTGGTAGTATTGGCAGGTTTTAATTTTAGGGGTATGGAGGGAGTTAATAGCACTAGGTGCTGAGCTGACGTGCTGACTTGCGTCTTCTCTGACGTGTTGACTTGCGTCTTCTCTGACGTGTTGACTTGCGTCTTCTCTGACGTGTTGACTTGCGTCTTCTCTGACGTGTTGACTTGCATCTTCCCTGACGTGTTGACTTGCGTCTTCTCTGACGTGTTGACTTGCGTCTTCTCTGACATGTTGACTTGCGTCTTCTCTGACGTGTTGACTTGCGTCCTCTCTGACGTGTTGACTTGCGTCCTCTCTGATGTGTTGACTTGCGTCTTCTCTGACGTGTTGACTTGCGTCTTCTCTGACGTGTTGACTTGCGTCCTGTCTGACGTGTTGACTTGCGTCTTCTCTGGCGTGTTGACTTGCATCTTCTCTGACGTGTTGACTTGCGTCTTCTCTGACGTGTTGACTTGCGTCTTCTCTGACATGTTGACTTGCGTCTTCTCTGACGTGTTGACTTGCGTCTTCTCTGACGTGTTAACTTGCGTCTTCTCTGACGTGTTGACTTGCGTCTTCTCTGACGTGTTGACTTGCGTCTTCTCTGACGTGTTGACTTGCGTCTTCTCTGACGTGTTTACTTCCGTCTTCTCTGACGTGTTGACTTGCGTCTTCTCTGACGTGTTGACTTGCGTCTTCTCTGACGTGTCCCTGGGGAAAACAGCGAGGCTGGGAGAAAGGTAATCCTGGAACAAGCCACCAAAGAAACCACAGGTTAGGTAAGATTAGTCAAGAGACAGGACAAGTGTTTCCTGACGTGATTCTTAGTCATGTAATGACCCGCCACGAGAACTCTTGGTCATCTGACCGAGGCCTTCCACTGGCTTACCAGTCCGCTCCTTTAAAAAAAATACATGTGCAATAAAAGCCACAACCACAACCTGCTGCAGCCATCCCCTTCAACTTGCTGTTTTGGTTTGATATATATATTCCGTGGAAGATCGTTAAAATACATACAACACTCCTTTTAAATCTAGACAGTCGAATCCCCGGCCAGTCTGCCATGGGCCGCTTGTGTGACCACCAGAGTATGTTAATTGATGCCTCCTTCCACCATCTATTTGACTTCCACCATCTATTTGACTTACGGATGTATGGTGACAGCAAATTTAGTGAGATAACCAGGATGAAGAAGGTTTACCGTCCCTCTCTCGCTCTTCTTCAGAGACGTGCTGCTCCCTTACACTCATTCAATTTAAGGTGTAGAGAACACTGACGACTTGAGGAATACAATTGATAATAAGACAATCAGTGATTAAAACAAACTCTCTGTTCTGTTATTTACTCTTCGGGAACAATAATCATATAATTTCTTATTCAGAGATGCAACTCGGGGAGATTAATATTATTAAGAGTATGGACTGTTGAGTTTACAAGCAAATAAGATGAACATCACTAGGCAAACTGGAAAATTATTTTCAGAATAAAGATCAGTCTCTTCTAATGGTTCACACTTGCAGTTACACAGGGATACAGCAATCCAGCCTTCCAGCAAGACTGATTTCCAGCAGGACTGCCTTCCAGCAAGACTGATTTCCAGCAGGACTGTCTTCCAGCAAGACTGATTTCCAGCAGGACTGCCTTCCAGCAAGACTGATTTCCAGCAGGACTGCCTTCCAACAAGACTGATTTCCAGCAGGACTGCCTTCCAGCAAGACTGATTTCCAGCAGAACTGCCTTCCAGCAAGACTGATTTCCAGCAGGACTGCCTTCCAACAAGACTGATTTCCAGCAGGACTGCCTTCCAGCAAGACTGATTTCCAGCAGAACTGCCTTCCAGCAAGACTGATTTCCAGCAGGACTGCCTTCCAGCAGGACTAATTTCCAGCAGGACTGCCTTCCAGCAAGACTGATTTCCAGCAGGACTGCCTTCCAGCAAGACTGATTTCCAGCAGGACTGCCTTCCAGCAAGACTGATTTCCAGCAGGACTGCCTTCCAACAAGACTGATTTCCAGCAGAACTGCCTTCCAGCAAGACTGATTTCCAGCAGGACTGCCTTCCAACAAGACTGATTTCCAGCAGGACTGCCTTCCAGCAAGACTGATTTCCAGCAGGACTGCCTTCCAGCAAGACTGATTTCCAGCAGGACTGCCTTCCAACAAGACTGATTTCCAGCAGGACTGCCTTCCAGCAAGACTGATTTCCAGCAGGACTGCCTTCCAGCAGGACTAATTTCCATCAGGACTTCCCTTCCAGCAAGACTGATTTCCAGCAGAACTGCCTTCCAGCTGGACTGATTTCCAGTAGGACTGCCTTCCAGCAGGACTGATTTACAGCAGGACTGCCTTCCAGCAGGATTGGTTTCCAGCAGGAGTGGTTTCCAGCAGGACTGCCATTTTACAAGTCCTCACACAGAGCTTCATGATGAGCCTCTAACAGAGGCTCCCCTATTAAGACTTGTCCTGCTATCCTGGAACTTCAAGGCCTCTAAACTCCTTCTAACTTCTGGCTAGGAGCAGCCCTGTGGGAAAGTTCACAGGAGGTCCTCTAGCTGTTTCACACAGACTGGACTCCCCTGAGAGTATTAGGGTGCGGCGACTGGCACTTGGGCCCAACTCTCAAACAGTTACGGGAGAGGTTAAGATTGAGACCTTATGCAGCATATGGAATTTATTCAGGAAACGTTTCGCCACACACTGGCATTCATCATCCAAGAATTCTTCAACACATGTTCAACCTGGAGAGACCTACTTCGACAGTGGAGGTACCACTATGACCCCCCCTCCACCCTGCTTCACGTCACCTCACTACAGTATATAACCCATCTACGGACTAGCTGTACATTACAAGATTGATGGACTGAACATCACCAGGTTGAGGACTGATTCCTCATTCTCCCCTCTCCTTACGCCTCCTCTTGTATGGACTGATGAAGCCCTGTGGGCGAAACGTTTCCTGAATAGATCCCATATGCTGCCAAGTGTCTCATCTTCAACTTGTCGTTTTCAAACCACAGTCCTACTGGAGAGAGTCAAGATATCCGGCACGAATATAAACAGCGGACATGTTTCCCTACATCTGCTGTCCCTGGTCACCTGACAGTAAATAGGTACCTTGGTGTTAGTCGACTGTTGTGGGTAGCATCCTGGGGGACAAGTTAATTAAAGGACCCCAATAGAAATAAGACAAACAGTCCCCGATGACGCACTTTACTGGGTTATCCTGTGTAGCTAACCTTCTCGCGGGTTAAAAACTTCAAACAAATCTTACTTATCTTAACGTATAATGGTTATAAAAGTTACCGAAACCGAAGACTTATGTGCTGCAGCTGTAGTTTGAACAAGAGTGCTGTAATAGGTGACCCAACAGCACTCTTGTCCACACTGCAGGTGCAGCAGACAAGGTTTCGGCAGTTTTTATAATTATTGTACGTTGTCGTCAGACTGGGCTTTACCCACCAAGCTTGAATATTATAATAATATACAATTACATATAATGATAAATCCGTCTGGATCCTTCAGCGCTGGGAATGGTGGAGGGTCGGTCTTTGGTCCGTTAAGAGAAAATCAGTGTTACTCTCACATCCAGGCTCTTGCCCAAGCCTGTGCGTGGAGACTTCAGTCATGGTGGCTGTTATGTAAATAACCTTAGCTGGCGTGGCGGGGGAAACTTGATGGGAGAGAGAAAAGGTCAGAAAACACCCATGTTTATACCACCATGGCCCGACGAGCATACAATGACTGAGACCAGACGTAGCGACGGAGCTGATCACCAAGGATTGTGTACACTTTCTTTACGGAGGATAACGTTGGATTTTTTTCACTCTTTTTCTGGTTATCTTTATTGTAGACGTTTCGCCATCCAGTGGCTTTATCAATACAAATTCTAGTTATGTCCTAGAATCTGTGTTGATAAAGTCACTGGATGGCGAAACGTTTACAATAAAGATAACCAGATGTTGCACAAGTGTCTTAATTCTGACAAACACTGATGGTATAATTTTGATACGAGGGCTCTAGGCCGGGGCGCCAGGAACTTTTCGTATCAGGAAAAATTATATTCAGGGGCTGGAAAAAAGTGAGGTTTTAAACTGGTGAAGGTTTTTTGGTGATAGATTATAATATTTAAACATTATCTCTCAGTCCACAGAAGAGTTCGAACCTGCACATCTGCATCAAACTGCATACTTTAATGCAGTGTGTAGAGGTTCAAATCTTTCTATGGACTGAGAGATAATGTTTGTAAACAATTATTGGGAGATGTATTCCGTTCTCCGGTGTTGTTCACATTATTTAATATCAGTATTTTTCCCTCACCTGAGTTGCTAGAGTATTGGGCACTCGGTTATGACTATCCTGTGAGCGATAACTCAGAAACAAGATAACGAAAGTCACAGACGGTTGAGGTCCGTGTACCTCTGCCAGGGAGAGTCTGACTTCTCCCAGGGAGAGTCTCACCTCCGCCAGGGAGAGTCCCACCTGTCCCGGTAGGAGATTAACTTCAACAATTCGACTGTTCCACGGAGTTCCTGTGTCACTTTTACCCACCAAGTTGCGTGGTGTCGTGTATACCCGCGGGCTCAACCACGCAGTTACAACTGCAGACCAAACTTTGAGTGACGTAGCGCCCACCGATTGTTACGCAATCAAGGCAGCAATTAGGGAATGTTGCAGTGTGTCTAATAATATTTTGTTACATGTATGCTACGTTATCTGTATACTGCATAAAAAAATAATTTGAAATCGAAATTAAGGTTTATCTTCTGTCATACTAGAGGGCAGGAGTTACCTGTACTTGACCAGGTTACCTGTAGTATCTTCCGAAGGTCACCCCACCCCGCAGCCCTGGTACCAACAGCTTGATGGAGTAGGCTGTTAGTTCCCGCCGTCCACAGCCTAACGCATGCACCACAGCCCGGCTGATCAGGAGCTGACTTGAAGATTTTGTCGAGTTCCCTCTTGAAGGCAGCCAGGGGTTTGTTGGTAATCCTCCCTATGCATGAAGGGAGGGTGTTGAAGAACCGTGGTTCCTTTATACTTATAACTTCAGACTCTCCCTGTAATTTAGATTCTTGATTGAGTATATACGAGGTGTGAAGGTTCTCTGTATATTTTCAAGCTGTGAGGGGTATCCCTAGTAGCTGCCTTCATTCATACGCGAGGGGAGGGGTGAGGGGTTCACCTGCTCTCATTCATACCCGAGGGGAGGGGTGAGGGGTTCCTCTGGCAGCTGTGTTCGCTTCCATTCACAAAAGTGAGGCGGCGGGCGGGATATGCGTGGCTGCGCTGAGCGTAGGTGGAGGTCGTGTATAAGACAGTGGCGGCAGGTCACACACACATGGTGTTGACTCGGCGTCTCACTCAGCTCCTCACCCTTCATCACCATCACCACCACCACCAGTTCCACCACCTCCACTTCCACTTTTTTCCACACAGTGTACCTTATGCACTTTCATTCCATCATAGCAAGAACTAGATCCCCTCAGCGTCTAGTTCTCGCTCTCGCCGTCAGCACAGTGCTTGTTTCACTACTCTCAACTCTGTTGTTTGCAGCTCCACACTAGTAACACCATAACCATCCTGCTAACACCAGAGCTCTACTAACACCAGGGCTGAAACCCAACACCTTCAAGACACAAGTGTCCTCAGGGACACTGTCAGCTCTCTACACGTGATAGGACAAACGCACACGTACACACATTCATACACATCCTCATTCACGCACACAGATTTACAGTCATTCACACACACACACTCATTCTCAATCTTATACACGAAAACACACACGCACTTAATCACACATACCAAGTTACGATCAAATTTCAATTCATTTCAACACCGTTCTCTCTCTCTCTCTCTCTCTCTCTCTCTCTCTCTCTCTCTCTCTCTCTCTCTCTCTCTCTCTTCGTATGAAGCAGTCTTTCTCCTCCCGAAGTCTCCCAGATCTGTGTCACTAGCGGCCAAATGAAGCATTCTGTGCCTCGCTAAGTCTTTCATTCACTAGTGGCGTTTCTCTCCCTCCCTCTACCCCGCCTCCGGCACCTGCCTGACGGCGTCCAGTGAGCAGGCAGCTCGCCAGATCCACTGGATTCCTCGCACAAGACCTCCTCAGGATGTACGCCGACGGAGACTCCGCGATGGCTGAAGGTTGATTTTTACCCTTTTCATTTTTTATACAAATGTGTAGATATGAAGGGGTATACTTGGCTTTTTTTTTATAAATGTAGCAAAGCGAGACATTTCGCCCCAAATAGGGCCCTATATAGTGTGAAACGTCGCGTAATATTAGGGTATGTTAGTTATGAATCTTCATATTATTTACAACTCTCCTTAGCACTTTCCTGAATCCTGTCCAGAGTCCCATATCCTTCCTGAGGATCCAGAAACACCTCGCTAGTTAAATGGGACTGAAAAAAGCCGTGTTTACACTTGCACAAGAGACATGGTTCGCCTGCTGCCCTTTATTAAAGTACAATCACTCGCCTGTTATAAAGTCACTGGAGAGTACAAACACTAAACTTCTGTACGGATGGCGTGTGACAGACACATCTCTTATTTTGCGTTTGACGGTAAAACTTCGCAGAGTCGCACAGAAGGGCAACTGAGCACTCAGGCGACGCATTCGTGACTACTGGAGGAGGAGGAGGAACCACCATCACCACGCGACGCACCTGGAGCTCTGTGCTGTCTGCACCGTAATGAACGCTAGTTTTAGCCTTAATTGCCCTCTGTCGTACCGTGATTTATAGTATTCATGATGTATACATGTTAGGTTTTATGCAAGTGATATTCATGACGTGTGTGTGTGTGTGTGTGTGTGTGTGTGTGTCTATGAATTGTTTATGTTGCACTAAGTCTCCTCAGTTCGCATAGGCTGAGCGCCAGCTCCTGGGCTCCATTCCTAACTTGCGTAATCTACCCACAGTATCTTACGAGAGACCTGCCACGTAAGATGAAAATGAGAAATACGTAGAAAAGCTAACGTTGTGAAGCACGAAAAATAAAAAGGTGGGGTGACTAAAAAAAAAAAACACATTCACCACCATTCGGTCAATACCTGTATTGCCGGAAGTGCAGTTCGGTTGACCCTTCACCAAACTGCAGCATCCTCACACCTGTTTTTTTTTTATTTTAGAGTGCAATCAGAGGTGGTAGTAAGCCTTCAGAGTGTAAGCAATACTGGTAGCAACCCTTTAGAGTGTAAACAATAGTGGTAGCAAGCCTTCAGAGTGTAAGCAATAGTGGTAGCAACCCTTCAGAGTGTAAACAATAGTGGTAGCAAGCCTTCAGAGTGTAAACAATAGTGGTAGCAAGCCTTCAGAGTGTAAACAATAGTGGTAGCAAGTCTTCAGAGTGTAAACAATAGTGGTAGCAAGCCTTTAGAGTGTAAACAATAGTGGTAGCAACCCTTCAGAGTGTAAGCAATAATGGTAGCAAGCCTTCAGAGTGTAAACAATAGTGGCAGCAAGCCTTCAGAGTGCAGACAGTAGTGGTACCAAGCCTTCAGACAATAATGATAGCAAGCTTTCAGAGTGCAGACAACAGTAGTAGCAAGCCTTCAGAGTGTAAACAATAGTGGTAGCAAGCCTTCAGTGTAAACAATAGTGGTAGCAAGCCTTCAGTGTAAATAATAGTGGTAGCAAGCCTTCAGAGTGTAAACAATAGTGGTAGCAAGCCTTCAGAGTGTAAGCAATAGTGGTAGCAAGCCTTAGGAGTGTAAATAGTGCTGGTAGCAAGCCTTAGGAGTGTAAATAATGCTGGTAGCAAGCCTTAGGAGTGTAAATAGTGCTTTTAGCAAGCCTTCAGAGTGTAAATAGTGCTGGTAGCAAGCCTTAGGAGTGTAAATAGTGCTGGTAGCAAGCCTTAGGAGTGTAAATAATGCTGGTAGCAAACCTTCAGAGTGTAAATAGTGCTGGTAGCAAGCCTTAGGAGTGTAAATAATGCTGGTAGCAAGCCTTCAGAGTGTAAATAGTGCTGGTAGCAAGCCTTAGGAGTGCAAATAGTGCTGGTAGCAAGCCTTAGGAGTGTAAATAATGCTGGTAGCAAGCCTTAGGAGTGTAAATAATGCTGGTAGCAAGCCTTAGGAGTGTAAATAATGCTGGTAGCAAGCCTTAGGAGTGTAAATAATGCTGGTAGCAAGCCTTCAGAGTGTAAATAATGCTGGTAGCAAGCCTTAGGAGTGTAAATAGTGCTGGTAGCAAGCCTTAGGAGTGTAAATAATGCTGGTAGCAAGCCTTAGGAGTGTAAATAATGCTGGTAGCAAGCCTTCAGAGTGTAAATAGTGCTGGTAGCAAGCCTTAGGAGTGTAAATAGTGCTGGTAGCAAGCCTTAGGAGTGTAAATAATGCTGGTAGCAAGCCTTAGAAGTGTAAATAATGCTGGTAGCAAGCCTTAGGAGTGTAAATAGTGCTGGTAGCAAGCCTTAGGAGTGTAAATAATGCTGGTAGCAAGCCTTAGGAGTGTAAATAATGCTGGTAGCAAGCCTTAGGAGTGTAAATAATGCTGGTAGCAAACTTCAGAGTGTAAATAGTGCTGGTAGCAAGCCTTAGGAGTGTAAATAATGCTGGTAGCAAACCTTCAGAGTGTAAATAGTGCTGGTAGCAAGCCTTAGGAGTGTAAATAATGCTGGTAGCAAGCCTTCAGAGTGTAAATAGTGCTGGTAGCAAGCCTTAGGAGTGTAAATAGTGCTGGTAGCAAGCCTTAGGAGTGTAATGCTGGTAGCAAGCCTTAGGAGTGTAAATAATGCTGGTAGCAAGCCTTAGGAGTGTAAATAGTGCTGGTAGCAAGCCTTAGGAGTGTAAATAATGCTGGTAGCAAGCCTTAGGAGTGTAAATAATGCTGGTAGCAAGCCTTAGGAGTGTAAATAATGCTGGTAGCAAACCTTCAGAGTGTAAATAGTGCTGGTAGCAAGCCTTAAGAGTGTAAATAATGCTGGTAGCAAACCTTCAGAGTGTAAATAATGCTGGTAGCAAACCTTCAGTGTAAATAATGCTGGTAGCAAGCCTTAGGAGTGTAAATAATGCTGGTAGCAAGCCTTAGGAGTGTAAATAATGCTGGTAGCAAGCCTTAGGAGTGTAAATAATGCTGGTAGCAAGCCTTAGGAGTGCAAATAATGCTGGTAGCAAGCCTTAGGAGTGTAAATAATGCTGGTAGCAAGCCTTAGGAGTGTAAATAGTGCTGGTAGCAAGCCTTCAGAGTGTAAATAATGCTGGTAGCAAGCCTTAGGAGTGTAAATAGTGCTGGTAGCAAGCCTTCAGAGTGTAAATAATGCTGGTAGCAAGCCTTAGGAGTGTAAATAATGCTGGTAGCAACCCTTAGGAGTGTAAAAAATGCTGGTAGCAAGCCTTCAGAGTGTAAATAGTGCTGGTAGCAAGCCTTAGGAGTGTAAATAATGCTGGTAGCAAGCCTTAGGAGTGTAAATAATGCTGGTAGCAAGCCTTCAGAGTGTAAATAGTGCTGGTAGCAAGCCTTAGGAGTGTAAATAGTGCTGGTAGCAAGCCTTAGGAGTGTAAATAATGCTGGTAGCAAGCCTTCAGAGTGTAAATAGTGCTGGTAGCAAGCCTTAGGAGTGTAAACATTTGTGATGAATTTTTGTTTAGTGTCACCGATGACAGCGACTCCGTGGGTCCCTCTGGTGGTGTCTCATGAAGCACCTGTGTCCCTCTGGTGGTGTCTCATGAAGCACCTGTGTCCCTCTGGTGGTGCCCTCATGAAGCACCGGGTCCCTCTGGTGGTGTCTCATGAAGCACCTGTGTCCCTCTGGTGGTGTCTCATGAAGCACCTGTGTCCCTCTGGTGGTGTCTCATGAAGCACCTGTGTCCCTTGGGGGTGTCTCATGAAGCAACTGTGTCCCTCTGGTGGTGTCTCATGAAGCACCTGTGTCCCTCTGGTGGTGTCTCATGAAGTACCTGTGTCCCTCTGGTGGTGTCTCATGAAGCACCTGTGTCCCTCTGGTGGTGTCTCATGAAGCACCTGTGTCCCTCTGGTGGTGTCTCATGAAGCACCTGTGTCCCTCTGGTGGTGTCTCCTGAAGCACCTGTGTCCCTCTGGTGGTGTCTCATGAAGCACCTGTGTCCCTCTGGTGGTGTCTCATGAAGCACCTGTGTCCCTCTGGTGGTGTCTCATGAAGCACCTGTGTCCCTCTGTTGTGTCTCATGAAGCACCTGTGTCCCTCTGGTGGTGTCTCATGAAGCACCTGTGTCCCTCTGGTGGTGTCTCATGAAGCACCTGTGTCCCTCTGGTGGTGTCTCATGAAGCACCTGTGTCCCTCTGGTGGTGTCTCATGAAGCACCTCTGACAGTTGCAACAGCTGTGATAGTTATACAACACCTGCCATCCTTCACTCTCCACAACACCTGCTATCTTTCACTCTCCACAACACCTGCCATCCTCCACTCTCCACAACACCTGCCATCCTCCACTCTCCACAACACCTGCCATCCTCCACTCTCCACAACACCTGCCATCCTCCACTCTCCACAACACCTGCATCCTCCACTCCACAACTCCTGCCTCCTCCACTCTCCACAACACCTGCCTCCCCACTCTCCACAACACCTGCCATCCTCCACTCTCCACAACACCTGGCATCCTCCACTCTCCACAACACCTGCCATCCTCCACTCTCCAAAAACACCTGCCATCCTCCACTCTCCACAACACCTGCCATCCTCCACTCTCCACAACACCTGCCATCCTCCACTCTCCACAACACCTGCCATCCTCCACTCTCCACAACACCTGCCATCCTCCACTCTCCACAACACCTGCCATCCTCCACTCTCCACAACACCTGCCATCCTCCACTCTCCACAACACCTGCCATCCCCACTCTCCACAACACCTGCCATCCTCCACTCTCCACAACACCTGCCATCCTCCACTCTCCACAACACCTGCCATCCCCACTCTCCACAACACCTGCCATCCTCCACTCTCCACAACACCTGCCATCCTCCACTCTCACAACACCTGCCATCTCCACTCTCCACAACTCCTGCCATCCTCCACTCTCCACAACACCTGCTATCTTTCACTCTCCACAACACCTGCCATCCTCCACTCTCCACAACCCTGCCATCCTCCACTCTCCACAACACCTGCCACCCTCCACTCTCCACAACACCTGCCATCCTCCACTCTCCACAACACCTGCCATCCTCCACTCCACAACACCTGCCATCCCCACTCTCCACAACACCTGCCATCTCCACTCTCCACAACACCTGCCATCCTCCACTCTCCACAACACCGGGCCATCCTCCACTTTCTCCACAACACCTGCCATCCTCCACTCTCCACAACTCCTGCCATCCTCCACTCTCCACAACACCTGCATCCTCCCTCTCCACAACACCTGCCATCCTCCACTCTCCACAACACCTGCCATCCTCCACTCTCCACAACACCTGCCATTCCTCCACTCTCCACAACACCTGCCTCCTCCACTCCACAACACCTGCCATCCTCCACTCTCCACAACACCTGCCATCCTCCACTCTCCACAACTCCTGCCATCCCCACTCTCCACAACACCTGCCACCCTCCACTCTCCACAACACCTGCCATCCTCCACTCTCCACAACACCTGCCATCCTCCACTCTCCACAACACCTGCCATCCTCCACTCCCACAACACCTGCCATCCTCCACTCCACAACACCTGCCATCCTCCACTCTCCACAACTCCTGCCATCCCCACTCTCCACAACACCTGCCATCCTCCACTCTCCACAACACCTGCCATCCTCCACTCTCCACAACTCCTGCCATCCTCCACTCTCCACAACCCCTTTGCCATCCTCCACTCTCCACAACACCTGCCATCCTCCACTCTCCACAACTCCTGCCATCCTCCACTCTCCACAACACCTGCCATCCTCCACTCTCCTCAACACCTGCCATCCTCCACTCCCCACAACACCTGGCATCCTCCACTCTCCACAATACCTGCCATCCTCCACTCTCCACAACACCTGCCATCCTCCACTCTCCACAACACCTGCCATCCTCCACTCTCCACAACACCTGCCATCCTCCACTCTCCACAACACCTGCCATCCTCCACTCTCCACAACACCTGCCATCCTCCACTCTCCACAACACCTGCCATCCTCCACTCTCCACAACACCTGCCATCCTCCACTCTCCACAACACCTGCCATCCTCCACTCTCCACAACACCTGCCATCCTCCACTCTCCACAACACCTGCCATCCTCCACTCTCCACAACACCTGCCATCCTCCACTCTCCACAACACCTGCCATCCTCCACTCTCCCACAACACCTGCCATCCTCCACTCTCCACAACACCTGCCATCCTCCACTCTCCACAACACCTGCCATCCTCCACTCTCCACAACACCTGCCATCCTCCACTCTCCACAACACCTGCCATCCTCCACTCTCCACAACACCTGCCATCCTCCACTCTCCACAACACCTGCCATCCTCCACTCTCCACAACACCTGCCATCCTCCACTCTCCACAACACCTGCCATCCTCCACTCTCCACAACACCTGGCATCCTCCACTCTCCACAATACCTGCCATCCTCCACTCTCCACAACACCTGCCATCCTCCACTCTCCCACAACACCTGCCATCCTCCACTCTCCACAACACCTGCCATCCTCCACTCTCCACAACACCTGCCATCCTCCACTCTCCACAACACCTGCCATCCTCCACTCTCCACAACACCTGCCATCCTCCACTCTCCACAACACCTGCCATCCTCCACTCTCCACAACACCTGCCATCCTCCACTCTCCACAACACCTGCCATCCTCCACTCTCCACAACACCTGCCATCCTCCACTCTCCACAACACCTGCCATCCTCCACTCTCCACAACACCTGCCATCCTCCACTCTCCACAACACCTGCCATCCTCCACTCTCCACAACACCTGCCATCCTCCACTCTCCACAACACCTGCCATCCTCCACTCTCCACAACACCTGCCATCCTCCACTCTCCACAACACCTGCCATCCTCCACTCTCCACAACACCTGCCATCCTCCACTCTCCACAACACCTGCCATCCTCCACTCTCCACAACATTCCTCACCATTATTACTCTCATCCTCTCTAATTCATCTCAATGGTAAAGACGGAGAGACAAGAAGGTAGTGAGAGACTCCCATATACTTGGCCTGGTAAAAACTGGTGACATGTCGTCTTAACGACATGTCACAGGTTCACTTTAATCCCTGACATGGGGATTAACGTGATCTCTTAGTTTGTACACTGAGACGAATTCACATTTCTCCTGTTCATTCCTTCTGTAGACAGGATCAGCTGCAGCTGCAGCTGCATCACAGGTTGTAGCTAATTATGAATTAGCTAACTGCTTTCAGTCGTTAGCTAAGTATTTTTGCTAAGCTCTTCCCTGAATCCCTTATTAGCTAATCTGTATTTATTATTGTACTTTTGTCTAATTACGAGGTTCTCGTTATAATGTCATCACTACCACAATAACCGTCACCATTATCGCTACCTCCACTACCACTATCGCTACCACCACTTCCACTATCGCTACCACCACTACCACTATCGCTACCACCACTTCCACTATCGCTACCACCACTACCATTATGGCTACCACCACTACCACTATCGCTACCTCCACTACCACTATCGCTACCACCACTTCCACTATCGCTACCACCACTTCCACTATCGCTACCACCATTACCGCTATCGCTACCACCACTTCCACTATCGCTACCACCACTACCACTATCGCTACCACAGTACCACTATCGCTACCACCACTACCACTATCGCTACCACCACTTCCACTATCGCTACCACCAACTACCACTATCGCTACCACCACTTCCACTATCGCTACCACCACTACCACTGTCGCTACCGCCACTTCCACTATCGCTACCACCACTACCACTATCGCTACCACCACTTCCACTATCGCTACCACCACTACCACTATCGCTACCACCACTTCCACTATCGCTACCACCACTACCACTGTCGCTACCCCACTTCCACTATCGCTACCACCACTACCACTATCACCAACTACCACTATCACTACCACGCCTCACCACCAGGTCAGTACATGGTGGAGCCTAGTCGCTGTCATAGTTTTTTTCACCCCGGTCTAATTTTAGCTAATGGTCATTGTATCATTGATGTGCTTGTCAATGATGCAAAGGAAGGAGGGAGCGCAGGGGTGGGGAGGGGGGATCTATTGTGGTACTCTTGTGTTTGTTAAGTTTGGGGAGCAGGAGGGGAGGGAAGAGACAAGGGAGTTGGGAGAGGGATGGGATTGGTGGGGAGCGGGAGACCTAGGGGAGGGAAGGGGATAAGGAGAGAAGGGAGTGAATTTCCGCCTGGATAGTCTTCTTGTTTGTGGTTGAGATAGACAAGAGTGTTAGTTGGAATTTTGCCATAGGCACTCGTCGATTGGACACTTGGCCTGTGTGTACTAACCTAATTGTGGTTGCATGGGTCGAGACTCAGCTCCTGGCCCCGCCTCTTCACCGAGTGCTACTAGGTCCTCTCTCTCCCTGCTCCATGAGCTTCATCATACCTCGTCTTAAAGCTATGTATGGTTCCTGCCTCCACTACCTCACTTGCTAGGCTATTCCACTTCCTGACTACTCTATGACTGAAGAAAAACTTCCTAACATCCCTTTGACTCATCTGAGTCTTCAACTTCCAATTGTGACCCCTTGTTTCTGTGTCCACTTACTGGAACATCCTGTGTGTGTGTGGTGTGTGTGTGTGTGATCTAATATCGCTGTACTCTCGTGTCTTGAGTACAGGTTCCAGTATAAGACTACCCTTCCCTGCAGGTGCCTGTGAAGTTGTCCTGATTCACGAAACCACAATAATATCGCGGCTTTGGAGGGTCTTGAGCTAGAGCTCGCCACAGCCACGCTGATGTCTGATTCGTCCGTGAAAAAAAACTGCATTTGTGGACACAGTGGTGGTCCATGCTAACCTGTTTATGGCGTGTGGAAATGTACATAGGTGGATGAATCCAATTAGAGCCAGTTAGTCCAGTGGTTAACACACTAGCCTGTGAGCTTTAGCACTACCCTGCCGCGGGTTCGAGTCCCACCCTTTCTGTGATAAAGATGATCTGTCTTGCAGGTGCCTATATACAGGTGTCCTGCCCTGCAGATACCTGCAGGGCAGGGCATTATTACTCGTTGATCAGGCAACGTTGACGAAGTTATTCAGTCTTTTGAAGTCATTTTCGTACTAGAAGATTTAAGACCCGTGCTTGACCAAACAATAAAACAAGGCTTAAGACTCATGTCTGGCTAAACAAGACACGACAGGACGTAAGACTCATGTCTGCTTAAACAACAAAACACGACAGGACGTAAGACTCATGTCTGGCTAAACAAGACACGACAGGACGTAAGACTCATGTCTGCTTAAACAACAAAGCACGACAGGACGTAAGACTCATGTCTGGCTAAACAAGACACGACAGGACGTAAGACTCATGTCTGCTTAAACAACAAAACACGACAGACTAAGACTCATGTCTGGCTAAACAAGACACGACAGGACGTAAGACTCATGTCTGCTTAAACAACAAAACACGACAGGACGTAAGACTCATGTCTGGCTAAACAAGACACGACAGGACGTAAGACTCATGTCTGGCTAAACAAGACACGACAGGACGTAAGACTCATGTCTGGCTAGACAAGACACGACAGGACGTAAGACTCATGTCTGGCTAAACAAGACACGACAGGACGTAAGACTCATGTCTGCTTAAACAACAAAACACGACAGGACGTAAGACTCATGTCTGGCTAAACAAGACACGACAGGACGTAAGACTCATGTCTGCTTAAACAACAAAACACGACAGGACATAAGACTCATGTCTGGCTAAACAAGACACGACAGGAACCTAAGACTCTTGTCTGGCTACACCACAAGACAGACACTCCCAACCAACAATTAATTACGTAGATAGAAACAAAGCCTCGCTATAACAAACTAATGGAAACTGGAAGAGTTTCTCCAAATGCCTATTAAATCAGAATAATGTTTGAAGATAGCAAAGAAAAACATTGAAGTATTCTGGTGTATATCTAATAAAATATTATAATCGAAATTTACAGTTAGACTGCAATAAACGTGGATATTAAAGAGGTTTAAAAGTTATATAGTCGTGTTTAGCTGGATAATGTGTCGGAAATATAATATTAGTTGTGATTAAGTGAATTTGTAAAAGCCGTGAAGACCAACGTTATTAGTTTTCCTAATTTGTGTTGTCTCGTGTGCAGGTCGCCCCACCGACCTGCAGTGATCTGGAGGCAGCGACGAGGTGGGACGGCAGCCACACAGCACCACCACCACCTCCACTCTCACCACCACTATCACCACCGGTGTCGCCCTCATCTCTGCCAGCGGAGCCAACACCATGGCGCAGTAGAGATCGTTCTCCATCATGCAACTTAGGAACACCATGATTCTAGTGCTGGTGAGTAGCCGTCACCATTGTTACAAATACTGAACTACACCCATTCAGAGAGACGCGTAGCAGATGCGTCACAGACACGTCCGTACGACACTGTTCCTCACACCACACTCTTATCAGAAAGTCGCAGGCTAGTCACAGACATGCCCAGACTCGTGTATCTAAAGAATACATAGATCAATGATTTACAGTTAGACTGCAATACGTGGATGAAAGTTTATAGTAATAGTGTGTTTGGGATATGAGTCTAGAAATAAGTCCGAATAAGTGAATTGCAACACTATCCAACTAAATTCAAATCTGGTGCCTTGCAACAGTTCTCAACTACCACAATACAGTGACTGGCAACACCCAACTACCCACAATCTGTGGCTGCACCACACTCCTCATCACCCACAATACCGTGTGCATCATACACTGCCTCCCAACTAACCCACAATACTGAGACTGCACACTTCCAACTAAACCCATATCAGCTGTGGCTGCAACACTTCCCAACTTTTATCAAACTTGCAACACTCACTTCAACTAACCCACAATGACTGTGACGTGCAAAACTTTCCCACAACCACATACTGTATGCAACATTCCCAACTTAACCCAAAATGTGGCTGCAACACTTTCCAAACTAGAAATATTAATGTGACTGCAGCACTTCCAACAACAGCCACAATACCGTGGCTGCAACACTTCCCAACTAACCCACAATACTGTGACTGCAACACTTCCCAACTAACCCACAATACTGTGACTGCAACACTTCCAACTAAACCCACAATCTGTGGCTGCAACACTTCCCAACTAACCCACAATACTGTGACTGCAACACTTCCCAACTAACCCACAATACCGTGGCTGCAACACTTCCCAACTAACCCACAATGCTGTGGCTGCAACACTTCCCAACTAACCCACAATGCTGTGGCTGCAACACTTCCCAACTAACCCACAATACTGTGACTGCAACACTTCCCAACTAACCCACAATACCGTGGCTGCAACACTTCCCAACTAACCCACAATACTGTGACTGCAACACTTCCCAACTAACCCACAATACCGTGGCTGCAACACTTCCCAACTAACCCACAATACCGTGGCTGCAACACTTCCCAACTAACTCACAATACCGTGGCTGCAACACTTCCCAACTAACCCACAATACTGTGACTGCAACACTTCTCAACTAACCCACAATACCGTGGCTGCAACAAATACCAACTAACCCCAATACCGTTAGCAAACTCAAACTACGGACGTGGCATATTGCCCATTACCAAGTCGTGGCTGATTTATAACCCACATGGTACGTGGCTGCAACACTCAAAGACTACAATCCGGGAGAGACTCCAGGGAGGGTAGACCAGTAATAGGGACTACCACTCTCAATACCCAAATACCAAGTGGTGCATCAGGTTACCCAAGGTCTAACCACCAACCGTGGTGATTACCATCCCAAGTACCGGCGCAACACTTCTCAATGAGGTTCCACATCCAGGGGTTCACCAATACCAGAGGGTAACCACTCAGAGGTTACCATCCAGGGAGTTACGATCATAGTTTACCATTCCAGTGAGGTTATCCAGGAGGTTACCACACCGAGGAGAGTTACCATCCAGGAAGAGTACATCCAGGGAGGTTACACCCAGGAGTTACCATCCAGGGAGGTTACCATCCAGGAGATGTACCACCCAGGTATCCAGGGAGGTTACCACCCAGGAGGTTACCATCCAGGAAGGTTACATCCCAGGAGGTTACCAAACTCCAGGAAGGCTATCATCCAGGAGGTTACCACCCAGGAGGTTACCATCCAGGAGGTTACCACCCAGGAGGTTACTATCCAGGAAGGTTATCATCCAGGTTACACCCAGGGAGGTTACCATCCAGGAGGTTACCACCCAGGAGGTTACCATCCGGAGGTTACCACCCAGGAGGTTACCATCCAGGGAGGTTACCACCCAGGAGGTTATCATCCAGGAGGTTACCACCCAGGAGGTTATCATCCAGGAAGGTTACCACCCAGAAGGTTACCATCCAGGAAGATTACCACCCAGAAGGTTACCATCCAGGGAGATTACCACCCAGAAGGTTACCATCCAGGAGGTTACCACCCAGGAGGTTACCATCCAGGGAGGTTACCACCCAGGAGGTTACCATCCAGGGAGGTTATAACCCAGGAGGTTGCATCCAGGGAAGTTACCATTCAGGAGGTTACCACCCAGGAGGTTATCATCCAGGAAGATTACCACCCAGAAGGTTACCATCCAGGGAGGTTACCACCCAGAAGGTTACCATCCAGGAGGTTACCACCCAGGAGGTTACCATCCAGGAAGGATTACCACCCAGAAGGTTACCATCCAGGGAGGTTACCACCCAGAAGGTTACCATCCAGGAAGATTACCACCCAGAAGGTTACCATCCAGGGAGATTACCACCCAGAAGGTTACTATCCAGGAGGATACCACCAGGGAGTTACCACCAGGAGGTTACCACCAGGAGGTTACATCCAGGAGGTTACCATCCAGGGAGGTTACAACCAGGAGGTTACATCCAGGGAGTTACCATTCAGGAGGTTACCATCCAGGGAGGTTACCATCCAGGAGGTACCATCCAGGGAGGTTACCACCAGGGAGGATACCACCCAGGAGGTTACCATCCAGGGAGGTTACCACCCAGGACGTTACATCCAGGGAGGTTACCATCCAGGGAGGTTACCACCCAGGAGGTTACATCCAGGGAGGTTACCATCCAGGGAGGTTACCATCCAGGGAGGTTACCATCCAGGGAGGTTACCATCCAGGGAGGTTACCATCCAGGGAGGTTACCACCCAGGACGTTACATCCAGGGAGGTTACCACCCAGCAGGTTACCATCCAGGGAGGTTACCACCCAGAAGGTTACCATCCAGGAGGTTACCACCCAGGAGGTTACCATCCAGGGAGGTTACCACCCAGGAGGTTATCATCCAGGGAGGTTACAACCCAGGAAGTTACCATCCAGGGAGGTTACCAACCAGGAGATTACCATCCAGGGAGGTTACCATCCAGGAAGGTTACCACCCAGAAGCTTACATCCAGGGAGGTTACCAACCAGGAGATTACCATCCAGGGAGGTTACCATCCAGGAGGTTACCACTCAGGAGGTTACCATCCAGGAAGGTTACATCCAGGGAGGTTACCACCTAGGAAGGTTACATCCAGGGAGGTTACCACCTAGAAGGTTACCATCCAGGGAAGTTACCACCCAGGAGGTTATCCAGGGAGGTTACCACCCAGGACGCTACATCCAGGAAGGTTACCACCCAGGAGGTTACCATCCAGGAGGTTACCATCCAGGAAGGTTACATCCAGGGAAGTTACCATTCAGGAGGTTACCACCCAGGAGGTTACTATCCAGGGAGGTTATCATCCAGGAGGTTACACCCAGGGAGGTTACCATTCAGGAGGTTACCACCCAGGAGGTTACCATCCAGGGAGGTTACCACAAAGGAGGTTACCATCCAGGGAGGTTATAACCCAGGAGGTTACATCCAGGGAAGTTACCATTCAGGAGGTTACCACCCAGGAGGTTACCATCCAGGGAGGTTACCGCCCAGGAGATTACCATCCAGGGAGGTTATAACACAGGAGGTTACATCCAGGGTGGTTACCATCCAGGAGGTTACCACCCAGCAGGTTATCATCCAGGAAGATTACCACCCAGAAGGTTACCATCCAGGGAGGTTACTACCCAGAAGGTTACCATCCAGGAGGATACCACCCAAGAGGTTACCATCCAGGGGTTACCAACCAGACATTACATCCAGGGAAGGTTACCATCCAGGGAGGTTGCCACTCAGGAGGTTACCATCCAGGGAGGTTACCACCCAGGAGGTTACAACCAGGAAGGTTACCACAAAGGAGGTTGCATCCAGGGAGGTTACCACCCAGGACGTTACATCCAGGGAGGTTACCATCCAGGAGGTTACCACCCAGGAGGTTACCATCCAGGGAGGTTACCACCCAGGAGGTTATCCAGGGAGGTTACAACCCAGGAGGTTACATCCAGGGAGGTTACCAACCAGAAGATTACCATCCAGGGAAGTTACCATCCAGGAGGTTACCTCCCAGGAGGTTACCATCCAGGGAGGTTACCACTCAGGAGGTTACCATCCAGGAAGGTTACCACCCAGAAGGTTACCGGCCAGGAAGGTTACCACCGAGGAGGTTACCATCCAGGGAAGTTACCACCCAGGAGGTTACCATCCAGGGAGGTTACCATCCAGGAAGGTTACCACCCAGGAGGTTACCATCCAGGAAGGTTACCACCCAGGAGGTTACCATCCAGGGAGGTTACCACCCAGGAGGTTGCCATCCAGGAAGGTTACCATCCAGGAAGGTTACCACCCAGGAGGTTACCATCCAGGGAGGTTACCACCCAGGAGGTTACATTCAGGGAGGTTACCACCCAGGAGGTTACATCCAGGGAGGTTACCACCCAGGAGGTTACCACCCAGGAGGTTACCATCCAGGGAGGTTACCTCCCAGGAGGTTACATCCAGGGAGGTTACCTTCCAGGAGGCTACAACCCAGGAAGTTACCATCCAGGGAGGTTACCACCCAGTAGGTTACCATCCAGGGAGGTTACCACTCAGAAGGTTGCATCCAGGGAGGTTACCAACCAGGAGGTTACCATCCAGGAGGTTACCACCCAGGAGGTTACCATCCAGGGAGGTTACCACTCAGAAGGTTGCATCCAGGGAGGTTACCAACCAGGAGGTTACCATCCAGGGGGGTTACCACCCAGGAGGTTACCGTCCAGGGAGGTTACCACCCAGAAAAGTGCCATGCAAGGAGGCATTACCTTCCGGACAGACAAAATCAAACGGAAACCTGCTAAATGTTTTGCACTCTGGCAAGATTGCGGGCCCTTACTCTCACCTCTCCCACCTCTCTCTCTCTCTCTCTCTCCTCTCTCTCTCTCTCTCTCTCTCTCTCTCTCTCTCTCTCTCTCTCCCTCTCTCTCTCTCTCTCTCTCTGTCTGTCTCTGTCTCTGTTCTCTGTCTCTGTCTGTCTGTCTTGTCTTGTCTGTCTCTTCTCTCTCTCTCTATGTCTGTCTCTTCTTCTCTGTCTCTCTGTCTGTCTCTGTCTCTGTCTGTCTCTGTCTGTCTGTCTGTCTCTCTTCTCTCTCTCTCTCTCTCTCCTCCTCTCTCTCTCTCTCTCTCTCTCTCTCTCTCTCTCTCTCTCTTTACACATGGTTTGAAAAGGTTAGGGTAAGGATCCCTAGCTTTATTGACAAGCTATATACACGTTAAAGATTCTTAACTTTATTGACAAACTAAGATACGTTACTTACATCAGCTCATTTGTAAGCATTTTTATTGTTATGAGACATACAAGTAGGGAACAGGATGAAGTTGGAGCCATGTGTGGGCCAGCATTTTCATCTGATCAACTGACTTTATCTCGTTGACCTCACAATGCTGTACGAATGTGTTCCATACTCGAGTCATCCTGGGGATAAATGATCTCAGATGAAGTGATGTTCTGGAGGTACAGCCAGAGTGAAGTTGCTGCTGGCTGCCCGTCTTGTGGTATAGAAGCTTGCTTCACGCTGTCCCCGAAGTGGATCCAAGTGTGGTACTTTGATAATATTGGCCTTGTATATAACAGTAAGGCCACCCACATCCCTCCTATGTTGAAGGCTCTGCTGAAATGACAGATCTGTCCAGGCTCTCTCTCTCTCTCTCTCTCTCTCTCTCTCTCTCTCTCTCTCTCTCTCTCTCTCTCTCTCTCTCTCATAAACACGTAAGACTGTTACAAATCTTACTCTTAAGGTTTCCTTTCCAATTTAAGTTGACTGGTCTGAGACCAGTCTTTATATCCCGGGGGACGATGACCCCTGGAGATATTCATTAAAATATATGACGTTGCACACGTGTTGCACAGGTGTTTAGGTGGCTAGGTTTGGTTCACCATAGGGAAGAGCATAAGGCATGGGTATATGGGAGACGTGGGCGGTGTGCGTGGGCGGCGTGCGTGGGCGGCGTGCGTGGGCGGCATGCGTGGGCGGCGTGCGTGGGCGGCATGCGTGGGCGGCATGTGTGTGTCCATCAAACAAGGCGAGGTTAATTAGTGGACCAGGTGTTGACTCCATTAAACTAGACCAGAGTTTTCCTAGTCTCGTTAGTGTGCTATAGTGCCCCCCCCCTCGCTCGGCCCTCACCCACCCCTCAACCCACATCTCTCCACCCCTCAACCCACACTTCACCCACCCCTCAACCCACACCTCACCCACCCCTCAACCCACATCTCATCCACCCCTCAACCCACACTTCACCCACCCCTCAACCCCACACCTCACCCCCCCCCTCAACCCACATTTCATCCACCCCTCAACCCACACTTCACCCACCCTTAACCCACATCTCATCCACCCTCAACCCACACTTCCCCCACCCCTCAGCCCACACCTCACCCACCCCTCAACCAACACCTCACCCACCACAACCCACACTTCACCCACCCCTCAGCCCACACTTCACCCACCCCTCAGCCCACACCTCCTACCCCCTTCAACCCACCCCTCACCCCCATCAACCCACACTTCACCACCCTCAGCCGCACTTCACCCACCCCTCAGCCCACACCTCACCACACCCCTAAACCCACACCTATCCACCCTCAACCACACCTCACCCACCCCTCAACCCACACTTCACCCACCCCTCAGCCCACACCTCACCCACCTCAACCCACACCTCACCAACCCTCAACCCCACTTCACCCACCCCTCAGCCCACACTTCACCCACCCCTCAGCCCACACCTCACCCACCCTTCAACCCACCCCTCACCCACCCCTCAACCCACACCTCACCCACCCCTCAACCCACACCTCACCACCCCTCAACCCACACTTCACCCACCCCGCAACCACACCTCGCCCACCCCTCAACCCACACTCACCCACCCCTCAAAAAACATCTCACCCACCCCTCAACCCACACTTCACCCGTCCCTCAGCCTACACTTCACCCACCCTCAACCCACACTTCACCCCACCCCGCAACCCACACCTCGCCCACCCCTCAACCCACACTTCACCCACCCTCAACCCACATCTCACCCACCCCTCAACCCACACTTCACCCTCCCTCAGCCTACACTTCACCCACCCCTCAACCCACACTTCACCCACCCCGCAACCCACACCTCGCCCACCCTAAACCCCACATCTCACCCCTCCTCTCAACCCACACTTTAGCCACCCCTCAACCCACCCCTCACCCACCCCTCAACCCACACCTAACCCACCCCTCAACCCCACACTTCACCCACCCCTCAGCCCACACCTCACCCACCCTTCAACCCCACCTCACCCACCCCTCAACCCACACCTAACCCACCCCTCAACCCACACTCACCCACCCCTCAACCCACCCCTTCACCCACCCCTCAACCCACAACCCACACCTCACCTTCCCCTCAACCCACACTTCACCCACCCCTCAACCCACACCTCACCCACCCCTCAACCCACACCTCACCTTCCCCTCAACCCACACTTCACCCACCCCTCAACCCACACCTCACCCACCCCTCAACCCACACCTCACCTTCCACTCAACCCACACTTCAACCCAAACCCCTCATCCCACCCTCACCACTCCTCTCAACCCACACTTCACCCACCCCTCAACCCACACCTCACCCACCCCTTAACCCACACCTCATCCACCCCTCAACCCACACCTCACCCACCCCTCAACCCACACCTCACCTTCCCCTCAACCCACACTTCACCCACCCCTCATCCCACACTTCACCCACCCCTTTAACCCACGCCTCATCCACCCCTCAACCCACACTTCAACCCACCCTCAGCCCATCCCTCAACCCACACCTCATCCACCCCTCAACCCACACTTCACCCACCCCTCAGCCCACCCCTCAACCCACACCTCAGCCACCTCTCAATCCACACTTCACCCGTCCCTCAACCCACACTTCACCCACCCCTCAACCCACACCTCACCCACCCCTCAACCCACACCTCATCCACCCCTCAACCCACACTTCACCCACCCCTCAGCCCATCCCTCAACCCACACCTCACCCACCCTCAACCCACACCTCATCCACCCTCAACCCACACTTCACCCACCCTCAGCCCATCCTCAACCCACACCTCACCCACCCTCAACCCACACCTCACCCTCCTCTCAACCCACACTTCACCCACCCCACAACCCACACCTCACCCACCCCTCAACCCACACCTCCCCCAAACCCTCAGCCCATAACTCACCCACCCCTCAACCCCACACCTCACCCACCCCTCAACCCACACCTCACCTGCCCGTCAACCCACACCTCACCTGCCCCTCAACCCACACTTCACCCGCCCTTCAACCCACACCTCACCCACCCCTCAACCCACACTTCACCCACCCCTCAACCCACACCTCACCCACCCCTCAACCCACAGCCACCCACCCCTCAACCCTCAGCTCACCCACCCCTCAACCCACACCTCACCCACCCCTCAACCCACGCTACCCACCCCTCAACCCACGCCTCACCATTCAACCCACACCTCACCCACCCCTCAACCCACACCTCGCCCACCTCTCAACCCACATCTCACCCACCCCTCAACCCACACTTCACCCTCCTCTCAACCCACACTTTAGCACCCCTCAACCCACACCTCACCCACCCCTCAACCCACACTTCACCCACCCTTCAACTCACACCTCACCCACCCCTCAGCCCACACCTCACCCACCCCTCAACCCACATCTCACCCACCCCTCAACCCACACTTCACCCGTCCTTCAACCACATCTCACCCACCCCTCAACCCACACTTTAGCCACCCCTCATCCCACACCTCACCCAGCCTCAACCACATCTCACCCACCCTCAACCCACACTTCACCCGTCCTTCAACCCACATCTCACCCACCCCTCAACCCACACTTTAGCCACCCCTCAGCCCACATCTCACCCAGCCCTCAGCCCACACCTCACCCACCCCTCAACCCACATCTCACCCACCCCTCAACCCACACTTCACCCGTCCTTCAACCCACATCTCCCCCACCCCTCAACCCACACTTTAGCCACCCCTCAGCCCACAACCTCACCCAGCCCTCAACCCACATCTCACCCACCCCTCAACCCACACTTCACCCTTCCTTCAACCCACATCTCACCCACCCCTCAACCCACACTTTAGCCACCCCTCAGCCCACATCTCACCCAGCCCTCAGCCCACACCTCACCCACACCCTCAACCCACATCTCACCCACCCCTCAACCCACACTTCACCCGTCCTTCAACCCACACCTCACCCAGCCCTCAACCCACATCTCACCCACCCCTCAACGCACACCTACCCACCCCTCAACCCGCACCTCACCCACCCCTCAACCCACACCTCACCCACACCTCAACCCAACCTCACCCACCCCTCAAGCCACACCTCACCCACACCTCAACCCACACCTCACCCACCCCTCAACCCACACCTCACCCTCCCCTCACCCACACCTCCCCCCACCCCTCAACCCACACCTCACCCACACCTCAACCCACACCTCACCCACCCCTCAACCCACACCTCACCCACACCTCAACCCACACCTCACCCTCCCCTCAACCCACACCTCACCCACCCCTCAACCCACACCTCACCAACACCTCAACCCACACCTCATCCTCCCCTCAACCCACACCTCACCCACCCCTCATCCCACATTTCACCCGTCCCTCAGCCCACACTTCACCCACCCCTCAACCCGCACCTCACCCACCCTCAACCCAAACACTTCATCCGCCCCTCAACCCACACTCACCCACCCCTCAACCCACACCTCACCCACCCCTCAACCCACACCTCACCCACCCTCAACCCACACCTCACCAACCCCTCAAGCCAACCCGGGAATCAACTTCCACATCTTGACAGAGAACTTCTGAGAGAGCTCAAGAGGCTAAACCAGTCGATGGTAGGTTAAGAGGGGGCCAGGAGCTTCAGCTCTACCACCTTTCTTCCCTTTCACTGCTCATTAAGTTTGCCTCAAGAACGAAGAACTCAAGGAGACAAAAGTAAAACACTATAGAGTATACACAGGTTACAAAGAAATACACAAGAGTCTTAAGAATATCGTAAAAGTCTAGCCTTGGGGAGACCAGGTTTTTAAAGGTCTATGCTTGTCTGGTGAGACATGACTTTTTCGTTTAATATCACTACTTCTGTATAATCTCTGAAGCAAAAAACTTTGTCTACGCTTTAAACATAATTCCAGAGAAAAATCTCACTGAGTAAGAAATGTTCCACAGAGGACAAGATGTATGTCTCGACTCGCCAGTAAGAACATAGTTCCACAGAGGACAAGATGTATGTCTCGACTCGCCAGTAAGAAAATAGTTCCACAGAGGACAAGATGTATGTCTCGACTCACCAGTAAGAACATAGTTCCACAGAGGACAAGATGTATGTCTCGATCGCAAAAACCAAGAGGAAGAACATAAGTTTCCACAGAGGACAAGATGTATGTCTCGACTCACCAGTAAGAAAATAGTTCCACAGAGGACAAGATGTATGTCTCGACTCGCCAGCGAGAACATAATCTGACATAGTCTACATTACAAAACAAAAAGGTGAATGGTGGAGAGCAGGAATGTGTTCCAGCCTTTCACGAGGCTTTGAAGGAAGAGTTGTTGCTTCTGCCGAGGTTGGCAGGCAAAAAGAGTGCGGCAGCTGCATCCTGGAAGGCCGCACTGGCAAGCTTAACATTATCCAACATGCACCAGAACTGTCAAACTACAGCAACAAACGAGGCAGCAGTGTGAACAACCAATGAAAACCTTGTTTCAGCCAGCCTGGAAATCTAGTGTTGTGTTAGTAGTATATCTACCTAGTCAGTAAAATACTTATAAAATACGTAATATGATATTGTCTTCAAGGCACGAGTAACAAGAGATAAGTCAGGAAGCATGTCTTCAAGGTTAGAGTAACAAGAGATAAGTCAGGAAGCATGTCTTCAAGGTTAGAGTAACAAGAGATATGTCAGGAAGCATGTCTTCAAGGTTAGAGTAACAAGAGATAAGTCAGGAAGCATGTCTTCAAGGTTAGAGTAACAAGAGATATGTCAGGAAGCATGTCTTCAAGGTTAGAGTAACAAGAGATATGTCAGGAAGCATGTCTTCAAGGTTAGAGCAACAAGAGATATGTCAGGAAGCATGTCTTCAAGGTTAGAGCAACAAGAGATATGTCAGGAAGCATGTCTTCAAGGTTAGAGCAACAAGAGATAAGTCAGGAAGCATGTCTTCAAGGTTAGAGCAACAAGGATAGTCGGGAAAGCAGTCTTCAAGGTTAGGGAACAAGAGATAAGTCAGGAAGCATGTCTTCAAGGTTAGAGCAACAAGAGATATGTCAGGAAGCATGTCTTCAAGGTTAGAGTAACAAGAGATATGTCAGGAAGCATGTCTTCAAGGTTAGAGAACAAGAGATTGTCAGGAAGCATGTCTTCAAGGTTAGAGAACAAGAGAAAAGTCAGGAAGCATGTCTTCAAGGTTAGAGAACAAGAGAAAAGTCAGGAAGCATGTCTTCAAGGTTAGAGCAACAAAAGAAAATGTCAGGAAGCATGTCTTCAAGGTTAGAGCAACAAGAATAAGTCAGGAAGCATTTTCTTAAAAGGTTAGAGCAACAAGAGATAAGTCAGGAAGCATGTCTTCAAAGTTAGAGCAACAAGAGATAAGTCAGGAAGCATGTCTTCAAAGTTAGAGCAACAAGAGATAAGTCAGGAAGCATGTCTTCAAAGTTAGAGCAACAAGAGATAAGTCAGGAAGCATGTCTTCAAAGTTAGAGCAACAAGAGATATGTCAGGAAGCATGCCCTTCAAGTTTAGAGAACAAGAGTTAGTCAGGAAGCATGTCTTCAAGGTTAGACCCAACAAGAGATATTCAGGAAGCATGTCTTCAAGGTTAGAGCAACAAGAGAAATTCAGGAAGCATGTCTTCAAGGTTAGAGCAACAAGAGATATGTCAGGAAGCATGTCTTCAAGGTTAGAGCAACAAGAGTTATGTCAGGAAGCATGTCTTCAAGGTTAGAGCAACAAGAGATATGTCAGGAAGATGTCTTAAAGGTTAGAGCAACAAGAGTATGTCGGAAGCATGTCTTCAAGGTTAGAGATAACAAGAGATAGTCAGGAAGCATGTCTTCAAGGTTAGAGCAACAAGAGATATGTCAGGAAGCATGTCTTCAAGGTTAGTAACAAGAGATATGTCAGGAAGCATGTCTTCAAGGTTAAGCAACAAGAGATATGTCGGGAAGCATGTCTTCAAGGTTAGAGAAACAAGAGATATTTTCGGGAAAAGCATGTCTTCAAGGTTAGAGAACAAGAGATAATGTCAGGAAGCATGTCTTCAGGTTAGAGAACAAGAGATATGTTGCAGGAAGCATGTCTTCAAGGTTTAGAGAACAAGAGAAAAGTAAGGAAGCATGTTCCAAGGTTAGACCCAACAAAAGATGTCAGGAAGCATGTCTTCAGGTTAGAGCAACAAGAGATAGTCAGGAAGCATGTTTTCCCAAAGGGTTAAGCCAACAAGAGATATGTCAGGAAGCATGTCTTCAAGGTTAGAGCAAAAAGAGAAAAGTCGGGGAAGCATGTTTTCCCAAAGGGTTAGAGCAAACAAGAGATATGCGGAAGCATGTCTTCAAGGGTTTTAGAGCAACAGAGATATGTCAGGAAGCATGTCTTCAAGGTTAGAGCAACAAGAGATATTCAGGAAGAATGTCTTCAAGGTTTTAGAGAACAAGAGAATATGTCAGGAAGCATGTCTTCCAAGGTTAGAGCAACAAGAGATATTTCGGAAGATGTCTTCAAGGTTAGAGCAACAAGGTTATGTCAGGAAGCATGTCTTCAAGGTTAGAGCAACAAGAGATATGTCAGGAAGCATGTCTTCAAGGTATGAGAACAAGAGATATGTCAGGAAGCATGTCTTCTGTTAGAGCAACAAGAGATATGTCAGGAAGCATGTCTTAAAGGGTTAGAGCAACAAGAGTTATGTCAGGAAGCATGTCTTCAAGGTTAGAGCAACAAGAGATACGTCAGGAAGCATGTCTTCAAGGTTAGAGCAACAAGAGATACGTCAGGAAGCATGTCTTCAAGGTTAGAGCAACATGAGATAGTCAGGAAGCATGTTTTTAAAGGTTAGAGAACAAGAGATAGTCCAGGAACTTTGTCTTCAAGGTTAGAGCAAAAAGAGATAGTCGGGGAAGCATGTCTTCAAGGTTAGAGAACATGAGATAGTCAGGAAGCATGCCCTTCAAGGTTAGAGCAACAAGGGGACGTTAGGAGCATGTCTTCAAGGTTTTGGGGCAACAAAAGAGACTTTAGGAAGCATGTCTTCACCTTGACAGCAACACACAAGTGGACTAAATTAAACAATGACGCTAAAAGTCGACTCCTCACTCGGGCTCAAATGAACGTACGATAGAGTTATTTCACGTCTGTCTAAAGGAGCTAGAGTTCAACCCCCCCCCTTCCCGCTCTCTGCTCGTTCCCCTCATTCCCTATCCTTCCCCCTCTTCTCCCCTTCCTGTTTATGCATTCCCCTTGCCCCTTCAGATAGGTAAACTAGAGGCACGTGCAGGAACACAAGTCAACTAACGTAGAGTCTCTAACAAGATAAGCGGCAGGTCAGACCCATAGACACGCACACCCTCTGTGTTATTAAACCTCCCCACCACCCACACACTCATTCACACCCGCACTCACACCCACTCATACCCACACACACTCATATTCACACGTTCACGCATGCACACTCGCTGGCCCACACTCTCACACCCCCAGGCAGTGTGAAAGAGAGAGAGAGAGAGAGAGAGAGAGAGAGAGAGAGAGAGAGAGAGATGATTATCACATTTACGGTTTTATAAATAAAGCATGAAATAGATAAGAAAGGTTTTCTGGAATCCTCAACAAGAACAAGAATACTTCAGTGTTGTTGTTCTTGGTAGTTCGCTATAAGATATTCCTTCGTACAGTAACGTCCTTCACTACAGCACTCACCAGGAAGTACTTCGTCTTTCATCAGTGGGAAACTTTAAACAAACTGTATGACAAACAGCGTTGCACTGTATTTCATGAAGTACCTGGAAGCGGTGGATCGCTGAGCCATGCTGAGGACATCGTGATCCACGCGTGTGGGCAGCAATAACTATAGACTGAGTGACCAGGCCCTGATCCACCGGGTGGCCCTGTTCAAGGACTGGGTCGCTGGGGCGTTGACCCCCCTCGGAACGACCTCCAAGTCGACCCCAGGTAGGGGCACAAGAAAATGAGTACCAATCTAAACGAGGTTCCAGTAATTGGTAATCGGCGATGCCGCGCCATATCTTCATCTAAAACAAGGATAACAAAACAGACGACATCCTCCACACATCTGCCTTCACGGTGACATCTTGGTGGTGACGTACCCTTTAATAAATTCATCGTACAACAACTCAAGAAATGCAAAGATAGACTAAATGCTCTCGGAGCTGTTGCTGACTACAAGAGCAACTATGGTGTTTGTGTGAGAATAGTGAGAAGGATCCACATACCGTATATTAGATCCTTAATTATGCTGCGGCCATGTTAATGTTAGCTCAGGGAAATTCTCTTATGTCTTTGAAGCTATTACAAAATGAAGCCCTTAGAATTCTTTCCTCGGATTATTAATAATTCCATATTATCACTGAGAGTAATTAACTCTCATAATGACTCTTACAACATTTTCATTGGAGAATCCGTGTATAGATACATTTTTTTATGGATTCCATACGTAACTCCACAAAACTCTCAGCGCTCCTCACCCCACCCAGACGCTCCACAAGATGATATACATATTATTATTATTATAATCAAGGGGGAAGCGCTATACCCGGAGGATTATACAGCGCCTAGGGGGGGGGGGATGTGGAAGGCATTCAGGCTTAATTCGGGGAACTGGAGCACAGATCCAATTCCCTAAATCAAGATCCCCTCACCAACATCAAGGAACCTTCCTTGAGGGGATGATATACACAAATAACCAGCATATAAATCTTATGACGATGTTTCAGTCCGTCTTGGATTATTAACTAGTCACATACAAGCGCAAATGGTTCAAATCGGTCCGGGTTATTTGTGTATTGTTCCAGTTACTGTATTGTGCTTATTCTTCACAAGAGGCTGTTTTTTTTTTATCTTCCACACAAGCGAGAAATGCGAATATTCATGAACTAAAGCGATCCAGTTTTTGTAAGTCAAGAAAACTGAGGAAACTTTAAAAAATAAACAGTTGGATCTCGAGGTGAATCAGCTGACCACATTGGTTCTGTAGGTCTCCTACACAACACCAGCCTCTGGTGTTGTGTAGGAGGACTAAATACTGTAGTGTCTTATTTCCCATCACTCTGTCTCTGTCTCTGTCTCTCTCTCTCTCTCTCTCTCTCTCTCTCTCTCTCTCTCTCTCTCTCTCTCTCTCTCTTAAATATACCTTTAAATGCCCCAGATCATCACATGTTCACTCACACCCTACAAAAAACTGCTTCCTGCCACCTGCAGGGCTCGACACACCGTTGACAAACTGGTCTTTAATCTGCAAGTTTTGGCGAGAGCGACACATTTTATCCCAGACATTTTATTTTTGCTTGTACGTGCAAATAGGAACATGAATGCTTGACGTCTGCCCCATGGGTAGTAAAGTGTTGTGAATGACTTCGTTGAGTGGTGTTTGTCAAGAAAGTTAGTCAACCCACGCGCCATCAAGGCTTTGGAGAGATTTTGGAGAGGGGGACCTTGAAGGACCTTTATGTAGGACCTTCGTCTGGAGGTGGTGAAGGACGTTTAGCGCCTTCGTCTGTAGATGGCGAGATCAGCGTTCTTAATAGTCATTTAAAGACAGTAAGGAGACTAGGTTCGAGGTCATCTAAAGACAGAGGTGAGACCAGTTTCAATTGTGAGACTACCTTCGAAATCATCTGTAGACCGTGTTAAGACTAGCTTTGTGGTCATCTGAATACCGCACTGAGACTAGTCCTGAGGTCATCTAAAGTTCGCACTGAAACTAGTCTTGAGGTCATCTGAAGACCGCACTGAGACTAGTCCTGAGGCCATCTGAAGATCGCACTGAGACTAGTCTTGAGGTCATCTGAAGACCGCACTGAGACTAGTCCTGAGGCCATCTAAAGATCGCACTGAGACTAGTCTTGAGGTCATCTGAAGACCGCAGAGACTAGCTGTGAGGTCACCCCAACATACACAACAAACACAGTTGTAAGTTACTCTCTTTACAAGCTGCTTACGTGTGTAAATTGCCTAATTACTGGAACGAATTTCCAGAACGAATCCCCATTAACCTTTAGCCTTAAAAAGCATTAAAATCCACATTACATATTTGTACTTATTGCTTAGACACCTTTTGCATTTTCTCAATGAGACTTTGTTTCTGAGAAAATGGGATATTCTTTTAAAATTTAACAATTAAAAGATACAGATAAATCGATATAATATATATAATGCAAAGCAATAAAACAAAAAAGAAATTATATATATTTTTTTTATATCTCTCCTACCCCCATCAGGAGCTGACTCCTTGAAAAAAGCTGACGAGTGTCAGGAATATTACCTCTCGTAAAAAAAAACAAAAATTGAAAGCCAGAGCCTAGTTATTGAACAATTTTCCCGAGAGTTTAAAGACCGGTTTTCGAGAACTGGATTCTTGCTAGAAAACCTAGAAAACATAGCTCTAAAAGTCTTGTTGGTTATTTCATTACAAGACATCTAACACACATTGACGTAGACCCAATGTACAACGAACACGCAAAAAAAATATATAAGTTGATAACACTTAGGCCACACCTCATGAAAATCTATGAATGACTACTGAGAAGATAGATTGCTAATCTGGTGGACATCATACCTACTCTACCCACAACATGAGATTAGAGCAGGCAGATCCTGCCTCTCCCAAAAAATCTAGATCACTGTATTATCGGAGACGTGACTGACTTAATATATAGAGACTTTGCCAAAACAAAAAAAAAATGAACGTGTGATGATGGTATATGGTTCATGAAATGCATTAAGGGATTCAGGGAAATCGTTGGAAGAAGGACCTAGTTCCTCATAACAAATTGAACCCAATGAGTAAGTGGTTCACTGAACAGGCTGCCAAGAGGAAGACCTGGCTTTAGACCGGGTCGATCTGACCAGGCTATTAAAAGAAAGACCTGGTCTTAGACCGGGTCGATCTGACCAGGCTATTGAAAGAAAGACCTGGTCTTAGACCGGGTCGATCTGACCAGGCTATTAAAAGAAAGACCTGGTCTTAGACCGGGTCGATCTGACCAGGCTATTAAAAGAAAGACCTGGTCTTAGACCGGGTTGATCTGACCAGGCTATTAAAAGAAAGACCTGGTCTTAGACTGGGCCGATCTAACTAGTCTTTCAAGAGGAAGAACTGGTCTCTAAATGGGTCGATAGCACCATGATTCTGGAAATCACGCCCAGGTAGTCATGTTCAGTTTTGACTGCGCTATCGCTGGCTGTCGGTTCGCGTCTGTTTAGCGGGTAACTGGCCTGCATCTCCACCTCCTCTCATCCATTTGCTCACCAGCCTCATCCTTATCCTCACTCCACCCGCTGCCTCCACACTTCCCCAGTGGGGAGGGGAGAGCGTGCTGTTTGTGGTAGTCATTAGTATCCACGAGCCACCTCTTGAGACACACCCCTACACTACCACCTCTCCTCCCCTTCCACCTTCTCCTCGGTCTCCTCCTCTTTCTCCTCTTCCTCTTTCTACTTCTATTTGTCTTTCTCCTCCAACTCTACCCCTTCTATTCCTTCTCCTCGCTTTACTCTCCCTCTCCTCTACCTTCTGACCAAAGCTCCAAAGGCGGGTCATCATCTAAGACCCGCGTCAGGAAACACTTGTCCTGTTTCCTGACAAACCTTACCTAACCTAACCTACCTTCTCCCTCGCTTGTGCGTCCTCCTTTTTCTTCCTTATCCTAGTCCACCATCTCCCACTCACCCTCCCCATCCTCCTCCTCCCTCTAAATCCCATAGTAAATACAGTCATACATATTACTCTCCACACATCGGACATAATATTGTCCAGACATGACAGTGCCACTGGAACACTAACCATTACGATACAAAAACGCTTTACGACAGTACCAAATGAGTTATTGACAATACCAAAAGAGTTAACGACAATACCAAAAGAGTTAACGATAGTACCAAAAGAGTTAACGACAATATCTCAAGGATTAACGACAATAAAGTGAGGGTCTCGAGAGCCACTCAAGAGTTTTCCATGAAGCTGAGTTGAGCGATGCTCTGACTGCCCAATGATAAACGAAGAAGTTTTAAAAGAATTCTTCGTTCAACACGAGTTTTTGTTTCTCTCGAGAGACAGATAGAGCTGCTGCTTCTTGCTGTACTCTGCTGCACCTTGCTGTACTCTGCTGCACCTTGCTGTACTCTGCTGCACCTTGCTGTACTCTGCTGTACTCTGCTGTACCCTGCTGTACTCTGTACCTTGCTGTACTCGACTGCACTCTGCTGCACCCTGCTGTACTCTGTACCTTGCTGTACTCTACTGCACTCTACTGCACCCTGCTGTACTCTGTACCTTGCTGTACTCTACTGTACTCTGCTGTACCCTGCTGTATTCTGTACCTTGCTGTACTCTGCTGCACCCTGCTGTACTCTGTACTTTGCTGTACTCTACTGTACTCTGCTGTACCCTGCTGTACTCTACTCTGCTGTACCTTGCTGTACCGTACTGGGTTCTGCTGTAACACGCGCTCGCATGTGTGTACTCACCTAATTGTACTCACCTAATTGTGGTTGCAGGGGTCGAGACTCAGCTCCTGGCCCCGCCTCTTCACTGATCGCTACTGGATCCTCTCTCTCTGCTTCCTGAGCTTTGTCATACCTCTTCTTAAAACTATGTATGGTTCCTGCCTCCACTACTTCACTTGCTAGGCTATTCCACTTGCTGACAACTCTATGACTGAAGAAATACTTCCTAACGTCCCTGTGACTCGTCTGAGTCTTCAGCTTCCAGTTGTGACCCCTTGTTGTGTGTGTGTGTGTGTGTGTGTGTGTGTGTGTGTGTGTGTGTGTGTGTGTGTGTGTGTGTGTGTGTGTGTACTCACCTAGTTGTACTCACCTGGTTGAGGTTGCAGGGGTCGAGTCCAAGCTCCTGGTCCCGCCTCTTCACTGGTCGCTACTAGGTCACTCTCCCTGTGTGTGTGTGTGTGTGTGTGTGTGTGTGTGTGTGTGTAAATACCGTTGCTGAAGCTGATATGCAAATGTAATTGCCCCTTCCCTTACGATATTGAATTATACACCTTCACTGTTGATATACCAGGCAGAAGTAATTACACGAAGGGGGGGGGGGAGGGACATAAGGAACCCTGTGACCCGTAATTACACCTTACATGACCTGCTGGACGGTCGTGCAACCAGGCAAGAACGAGTTCCCCTCCAGCTAAACCGACCATTAGACAAACAATGCTGTGTTTTTTTATCTGTAAGGAATCGAAACCCCTATTGGAGAACATCTATCAGTTTAAACAGCGAGCGTGGGGATTCGAACCCTCTAAAGAACTATGATTGCATCCTGTTCTGCCACGAGTAAGTCAATCGTTGACGTTACTTCGTTCATGTCTGTTAACAAAGTTAATTAAGGTCGTGTCAAGATTTTCACACACTAACAGCTAAATGGATCAAATATGCCACACCGTCTTGTCACTCTGGTATTTTTTTTTTCCTCCTAGAAGTGAAGTGTGTAATAAAAGTCGCTATTATTTGAGAGTGCGTGAAAAACCGAGTTGACAGCTGGACGTATAACTTACCCGTGTGATTGTACGAGTCGGGACACACTGAACGGCGGTACAGGAAGTGTGTTGCACCTGATGGGTAGTGTGTGGAGGGTGGGTATGTGAAGTTCAGGGAAACCCGCCTCTTCCACTGATGTAGACTCCTACACTGCACTGTATACTGCATTACACATTATTATTATTATAATCAAGGGGGAAGCGCTAAACCCGGAGGATTATATAGCGCCTGGGGGGGGGGATGTGGAAGGCATTCAGGCTTAATTCGGGGAACTGGAGCACAAATCCAATTCCCTAAATCAAGAGCCTCTCACCAACATCAAGGAACCTTCCTTGAGGGGACTGCATTACACAGAAGGTACACTTGTGTTAGACAGTACACTTGTGTTAGACAGTACACTTGTGTTAGACAGTAAACTTGTATTAGGTGACGTACTTGTGTTAAACAGAAGGTACACTTGTCTTAGACACACAGCACACCTGTGTTAAACAGAAAATACACTTGTGTTAGACACACAGTACACCTGTGTTAAACAGAAAATACACTTGTGTTAGACACACAGCACACCTGTGTTAAACAGAAAATACACTTGTGTTAGACACACAGTACACCTGTGTTAAACAGAAAATACACTTGTGTTAGACACACAGTACACCTGTGTTAGACAGAAAATACACTTGTGTTAGACACACAGTACACCTGTGTTAGACAGAAAATACACTTGTGTTAGACACACAGTACACCTGTGTTAGACAGAAAATACACTTGTGTTAGACACACAGTACACCTGTGTTAGACAGAAAATACACTTGTGTTAGACACACAGTACACCTGTGTTAGACAGAAATACACTTGTGTTAGACACACAGTACACCTGTGTTAGACAGAAAATACACTTGTGTTAGACACACAGTACACCTGTGTTAGACAGAAAATACACTTGTGTTAGACACACAGTACACCTGTGTTAGACAGAAAATACACTTGTGTTAGACACACAGTACACCTGTGTTAGACAGAAAATACACTTGTGTTAGACACACAGTACACCTGTGTTAGACAGAAAATACACTTGTGTTAGACACACAGTACACCTGTGTTAGACAGAAAATACACTTGTGTTAGACACACAGTACACCTGTGTTAGACAGAAAATACACTTGTGTTAGACACACAGCACACCTGTGTTAAACAGAAAATACACTTGTGTTAGACACACAGTACACCTGTGTTAGACAGAAAATACACTTGTGTTAGACACACAGTACACCTGTGTTAGACAGAAAATACACTTGTGTTAGACACACAGTACACCTGTGTTAGACAGAAAATACACTTGTGTTAGACACACAGTACACCTGTGTTAGACAGAAAATACACTTGTGTTAGACACACAGTACACCTGTGTTAGACAGAAAATACACTTGTGTTAGACACACAGTACACCTGTGTTAGACAGAAAATACACTTGTGTTAGACACACAGTACACCTGTGTTAGACAGAAAATACACTTGTGTTAGACACACAGTACACCTGTGTTAGAGAGAAAATACACTTGTGTTAGACACACGGTACACCTGTGTTAGAGAGAAAATACACTTGTGTTAGACACACAGTACACCTGTGTTAGACAGAAAATACACTTGTGTTAGACACACAGTACACCTGTGTTAGAGAGAAAATACACTTGTGTTAGACACACGGTACACTTGTGTTAGAAAGTACACTTGCGCTAGACAGAAGGTACACTTACATCATACATAATGTACACTTGTGTCGGTAAAACACTTGAATCACACACCGAGACACAAACTCACGTCTAAAATAAAGATAACCAAATGTTGCACAAGTGTCTTAACATTCACCAGGTAGATCTCTTGGTGACTTGATCAAGTCTACTGTGTGGGCGAAATGTAGCCATTATACTGTACTTGTGTCTATATTTCCACCGTTACTGAGAAGGAGAGAAGTGGGTCTCTCTCTCTCTCTCTCTCTCTCTCTCTCTCTTGGCAAGGTGTAGGGCAGATGTGGTGGACACTGGAGGTGGGCAGCCACTGAGAGTGAACACTGGAGGTGGGCAGCCACTGAGAGTGGACACTGGAGGTGGGCAGCCACTGAGAGTGAACACTGGAGGTGGGCAGCCACTGAGAGTGGACACTGGAGGTGGGCAGCCACTGAGAGTGGACACTGGAGGTGGGCAGCCACTGAGAGTGGACACTGGAGGTAGGCAGCCACTGAGAGTGAACACTGGAGGTGGGCAGCCACTGAGAGTGGACACTGGAGGTGGGCAGCCACTGAGAGTGAACACTGTAGGTGGGCGGCCACTGAGAGTGGACACTGGAGGTGGGCAGCCACTGAGAGTGGACACTGGAGGTGGGCAGCCACTGAGAGTGAACACTGGAGGTGGGCAGCCACTGAGAGTGAACACTGGAGGTGGGCAGCCACTGAGAGTGGACACTGGAGGTGGGCAGCCACTGAGAGTGAACACTGGAGGTGGGCAGCCACTGAGAGTGGACACTGGAGGTGGGCAGCCACTGAGAGTGGACACTGGAGGTGGCCAGCCACTGAGAGTGAACACTGGAGGTGGGCAGCCACTGAGAGTGGACACTGGAGGTGGCCAGCCACTGAGAGTGGACACTGGAGGTGGGAAGCCACTGAGAGTGAACACTGGAGGTGGGCAGCCACTGAGAGTGGACACTGGAGGTGGGCAGCCACTGAGAGTGGACACTGGAGGTGGGCAGCCACTGAGAGTGAACACTGGAGGTGGGCAGCCACTGAGAGTGGACACTGGAGGTGGGCAGCCACTGAGAGTGAACACTGGAGGTGGGCAGCCACTGAGAGTGGACACTGGAGGTGGGCAGCCACTGAGAGTGGACACTGAGGTGGGCAGCCACTGAGAGTGAACACTGGAGGTGGGCAGCCACTGAGAGTGAACACTGGAGGTGGGCAGCCACTGAGAGTGGACACTGGAGGTGGGCAGCCACTGAGAGTGAACACTGGAGGTGGGCAGCCACTGAGAGTGGACACTGGAGGTGGGCAGCCACTGAGAGTGGACACTGGAGGTGGGCAGCCACTGAGAGTGAACACTGGAGGTGGGCAGCCACTGAGAGTGGACACTGGAGGTGGGCAGCCACTGAGAGTGGACACTGGAGGTGGGAAGCCACTGAGAGTGAACACTGGAGGTGGGCAGCCACTGAGAGTGGACACTGGAGGTGGGCAGCCACTGAGAGTGGACACTGGAGGTGGGCAGCCACTGAGAGTGAACACTGGAGGTGGGCAGCCACTGAGAGTGGACACTGGAGGTGGGCAGCCACTGAGAGTGGACACTGGAGGTAGGCAGCCACTGAGAGTGAACACTGGAGGTGGGCAGCCACTGAGAGTGGACACTGGAGGTGGGCAGCCACTGAGAGTGAACACTGGAGGTGGGCAGCCACTGAGAGTGGACACTGGAGGTGGGCAGCCACTGAGAGTGGACACTGGAGGTGGGCAGCCACTGAGAGTGGACACTGGAGGTGGGCAGCCACTGAGAGTGGACACTGGAGGTAGGCAGCCACTGAGAGTGAACACTGGAGGTGGGCAGCCACTGAGAGTGGACACTGGAGGTGGGCAGCCACTGAGAGTGAACACTGGAGGTGGGCAGCCACTGAGAGTGGACACTGGAGGTGGGCAGCCACTGAGAGTGGACACTGGAGGTGGGCAGCCACTGAGAGTGGACACTGGAGGTAGGCAGCCACTGAGAGTGAACACTGGAGGTGGGCAGCCACTGAGAGTGGACACTGGAGGTGGGCAGCCACTGAGAGTGAACACTGGAGGTGGGCAGCCACTGAGAGTGGACACTGGAGGTGGGCAGCCACTGAGAGTGGACACTGGAGGTGGGCAGCCACTGAGAGTGAACACTGGAGGTGGGCAGCCACTGAGAGTGGACACTGGAGGTGGGCAGCCACTGAGAGTGGACACTGGAGGTGGGCAGCCACTGAGAGTGAACACTGGAGGTGGGCAGCCACTGAGAGTGGACACTGGAGGTGGGCAGCCACTGAGAGTGAACACTGGAGGTGGGAAGCCACTGAGAGTGAACACTGGAGGTGGGAAGCCACTGAGAGTGAACACTGGAGGTGGGAAGCCACTGAGAGTGAACACTGGAGGTGGGCAGCCACTGAGAGTGGACACTGGAGGTGGGCAGCCACTGAGAGTGGACACTGGAGGTAGGCAGCCACTGAGAGTGGACACTGGAGGTGGGCAGCCACTGAGAGTGGACACTGGAGGTGGGCAGCCACTGAGAGTGGACACTGAGGTGGGCAGCCACTGAGAGTGGACACTGGAGGTGGGCAGCCACTGAGAGTGGACACTGGAGGTGGGCAGCCACTGAGAGTGGACACTGGAGGTGGGAAGCCACTGAGAGTGAACACTGGAGGTGGGCAGCCACTGAGAGTGAACACTGGAGGTGGGCAGCCACTGAGAGTGGACACTGGAGGTGGGCAGCCACTGAGAGTGGACACTGGAGGTGGGCAGCCACTGAGAGTGAACACTGGAGGTGGGCAGCCACTGAGAGTGAACACTGGAGGTGGGCAGCCACTGAGAGTGGACACTGGAGGTGGGCAGCCACTGAGAGTGAACACTGGAGGTGGGCAGCCACTGACAGTGGACACTGGAGGTGGGCAGCCACTGAGAGTGGACACTGGAGGTGGGCAGCCACTGAGAGTGAACACTGGAGGTGGGCAGCCACTGAGAGTGAACACTGGAGGTGGGCAGCCACTGACAGTGGACACTGGAGGTGGGCAGCCACTGAGAGTGGACACTGGAGGTGGGCAGCCACTGAGAGTGAACACTGGAGGTGGGCAGCCACTGAGAGTGGACACTGGAGGTGGGCAGCCACTGAGAGTGGACACTGGAGGTGGGCAGCCACTGAGAGTGAACACTGGAGGTGGGCAGCCACTGAGAGTGGACACTGGAGGTGGGCAGCCACTGAGAGTGAAACACTGGAGGTGGGCAGCCACTGAGAGTGGACACTGGAGGTGGGAAGCCACTGAGAGTGGACACTGGAGGTGGGCAGCCACTGAGAGTGAACACTGGAGGTGGGAAGCCACTGAGAGTGGACACTGGAGGTGGGCAGCCACTGAGAGTGGACACTGGAGGTGGGCAGCCACTGAGAGTGGACACTGGAGGTGGGCAGCCACTGAGAGTGGACACTGGAGGTGGGCAGCCACTGAGAGTGGACACTGGAGGTGGGAAGCCACTGAGAGTGGACACTGGAGGTGGGCAGCCACTGAGAGTGGACACTGGAGGTGGGCAGCCACTGAGAGTGGACACTGGAGGTGGGCAGCCACTGAGAGTGGACACTGGAGGTGGGAAGCCAATAATAAAACAGCATATTCCCCTTTTATATACAAGTCATTCCTCTCTATGTAATTTATTTCCAGCCAAGTTACATATAAGTGTGAGTCACTTACAACAGAATATATTGACGTTTTGGTTTAGATAATTTAGGTTAGGATATTTCATCTGGGAGTGTGGTGTGGTGTTGTATTGTGTGTGTGTGTGTGTGTGTGTGTGTGTGTGTGTGTGTGTGTGTGTGTGTGTGTGTGTGTGTGTGTGTGTGTGTGTGTGTGTGTGTGTGTACTCACCTAGTTGTACTCACCTAGTTGTACTCACCTAGTTGTACTCACCTAGTTGAGGTTGCAGGGGTCGAGTCCGAGCTCCTGGCCCCGCCTCTTCACTGGTCGCTACTAGGTCACTCTCTCTGAACCGTGAGCTTTATCATACCTCTGCTTAAAGCTATGTATGGATCCTGCCTCCACTACATCGCTTCCCAAACTATTCCACTTACTGACTACTCTGTGGCTGAAGAAATACTTCCTAACATCCCTGTGATTCATCTGTGTCTTCAACTTCCAACTGTGTCCCCTTGTTACTGTGTCCAATCTCTGGAACATCCTGTCTTTGTCCACCTTGTCAATTCCTCTCAGTATTTTGTATGTCGTTGTCATGTCCCCCCTATCTCTCCTGTCCTCCAGTGTCGTTAGGTTGATTTCCCTTAACCTCTCCTCGTAGGACATACCTCTTAGCTCTGGGACTAGTCTTGTTGCAAACCTTTGCACTTTCTCTAGTTTCTTTACGTGCTTGGCTAGGTGTGGGTTCCAAACTGGTGCCGCATACTCCAATATGGGCCTAACGTATACGGTGTACAGGGTCCTGAACGATTCCTTATTAAGATGTCGGAATGCTGTTCTGAGGTTTGCTAGGCGCCCATATGCTGCAGCAGTTATTTGATTGATGTGCGCTTCAGGAGATGTGCCTGGTGTTATACTCACCCCAAGATCTTTTTCCTTGAGTGAGGTTTGTAGTCTCTGGCCCCCCTAGACTGTACTCCGTCTGCGGTCTTCTTTGCCCTTCCCCAATCTTCATGACTTTGCACTTGGTGGGATTGATCTCCAGGAGCCAATTGCTGGACCAGGTCTGGAGCCTGTCCAGATCCCTTTGTAGTTCTGCCTGGTCTTCGATCGAGTGAATTCTCATCAACTTCACGTCATCTGCAAACAGGGACACCTCAGAGTCTATTCCTTCCGTCATGTCGTTCACAAATACCAGAAACAGCACTGGTCCTAGGACTGACCCCTGTGGGACCCCGCTGGTCACAGGTGCCCACTCTGACACCTCGCCACGTACCATGACTCGCTGCTGTCTTCCTGACAGGTGTGTGTGTGTGTGTGTGTGTGTGTGTGTGTGTGTGTGTGTGTGTGTGTGTGTGTGTTTGTAAAGGTAACAGTAACGAAGGGTCACCCTGCCAGATCACTTCTACGTAACATCAACACCACCTTGGAAGGAGAACCATTTTTAAAATCCCGCTTCTCTACTTACAAAAATAAAATAAAGATTTAAACTACTTGTAATGTTTACTAAGAAGCTTTTGTACCTTAGTGAAAATCTCTTAAATGGCCATAAATTGCCATTTTTCAGGTTGTAAATCCTCGGCCATGTTTGTTTTAGTCCTGCACTCCTACTTCCCCATAGTTTTTCCTTGAGTCTTATGTGCCCATGTTGGTACTCGCCCTGGGTACCTTACGTGCCTGTGTTGGGACTCGCCCTGGGTACCTTACGTGCCTGTGTTGGGACTCGCCCTGGGTACCTTACGTGCCTGTGTTGGTACTCGCCATTGATTCCTTACGTACCCATGTTGGGACTCGCCCTGGGTACCTTACGTGCCTGTGTTGGGACTCACCCTGAGTACCTTACGTGCCTGTGTTGGTACTCGCCATTGATTCCTTACGTACCCATGTTGGGACTCGCCCTGGGTACGTTATATGCCCATGTAGGGACTCGCCCTGGGTACGTTATGTACCCATGTTGGGACTCGCCGTGGGTACCTTACGTACCCATGTTGGGACTCGTCATGGATACCTAACGTACCCATGTTGGGACTCGCTATGGATACCTTACGTACCCATGTTGGGACTCGCCATGGGTACCTTACGTACCCATGTTGGGACTCGCCATGGATACCTTACGTGCCCATGTTGGGACTCGCCATGGATACCTTACGTACCCATGTTGGGACTCGCCATGGGTACCTTACGTACCCATGTTGGGACTCGTCATGGGTACCTTACGTACCCATGTTGGGACTCGCCATGGGTATCTGGGCAGTCGCCACTCTTGTAATTGGAAGGATTTAGTAGTTGTATAGTGTGGTGAAACGTAGATACGATTACTGTAGTTTCCCAACTTCTTGAACTCTGGAGAAAGACTGAGAATTGTGCGAAATGTGCGAGGATGTGCGAGGGTGTGATTGTTACCTGCCAAGATGTGTAAGAGTGTGATTGTTACCTTCCAAGATGTGCGAGATTGTGATTGTTACCTTCCAAGATGTTTGAGAGTGTGATTGTTACCTTCCAAGATGTGCAAGAGTGTGATTGTTACATTCCAAGATGTGCAAGAGTGTGATTGTTACCTTCCAATATGTGTGAGAGTGTGATTGTTACCTTCCAAGATGTGCAAGAGTGTGATTGTTACCTTCCAAGATGTGTGAAAGTGTGATTGTTACCGTCCAAGATGTGCGAGATTGTGATTGTTACCTTCCAAGATGTTTGAGAGTGTGATTGTTACCTTCCAAGATGTGCAAGAGTGTGATTGTTACCTTCCAAGATGTGCAAGAGTGTGATTGTTACCTTCCAATATGTGTGAGAGTGTGATTGTTACCTTCCAAAGTGTGTGAGAGTGTGATTGTTACCTTCCAAGATGTGCAAGAGTGTGATTGTTACCTTCCAAGATGTTTGAGAGTGTGATTGTTACCTTCCAAGATGTGCGAGAGTGTGATTGTTACCTTACAAGATGTTTGAGAGTGTGATTGTTACCTTACAGATGTTTGAGAGTGTGATTGTTATCCTTACAAGATGGTTTGAGAGTGTGATTGTTACTCTAAGATGTGTGAGAGTGTGATGTTACCTTTAGATGTTTGAGAGTGTGATTGTTAACCTTCCAAATGTGCGAGAGTGTGATTGTTACCTTACAAGATGTTTGAGAGTGTGATTGTTACCTTACAGATGTTTGAGAGTGTGATTGTTACCCTACAAGATGTTTGAGAGTGTGATTGTTACCTTACAAGATGTTTGAGAGTGTGATTGTTACCTTACAGATGTTGAGAGTGTGATTGGTTACCCTACAGATGTTTGAGAGTGTGATTGTTACCTTCCAAGATGTGCGAGAGTGTGATTGTTACCTTACAAGATGTTTGAGAGTGTGATTGTTACCTTACAGATGTTTGAGAGTGTGATTGTTACCCTACAAGATGTTTGAGAGTGTGATTGTTACCTTCTAAGATGTGTGAGAGTGTGATTGTTACCTTCCAAGATGTGCGAGATTGTGATTGTTACCTTCCAAGATGTGCAAGAGTGTGATTGTTACCTTCCAAGATGTGCAAGAGTGTGATTGTTACCTTCCAAGATGTGCGAGATTGTGATTGTTACCTTCCAAGATGTGCAAGAGTGTGATTGTTGCCTTCCAAGATGTGCAAGAGTGTGATTGTTACCTTCCAAGATGTGCAAGAGTGTGATTGTTACCTTCCAAGATGTGTGAGAGTGTGATTGTTACCTTCCAAGATGTGCAAGAGTGTGATTGTTACCTTCCAAGATGTGCAAGAGTGTGATTGTTACCTTCCAAGATGTGCGAGATTGTGATTGTTACCTTCCAAGATGTTTCAGGGTGTGATTGTTACCTTCCAAGATGTGTGAGAGTGTGATTGTTACCTTCCAAGATGTGTGAGATTGTGATTGTTACCTTCCAAGATGTGCGAGAGTGTGATTGTTACCTTCCTACCTTCCAAGATGTGTGAGAGTGTGATTGTTACATTACAAGATGTGCGAGAGTGTGATTGTTACCTTCCAAGATGTGCAAGAGTGTGATTGTTGCCTTCCAAGATGTGTGAGAGTGTGATTGTTACCTTCCAAGATGTGTGAGATTGTGATTGTTACCTTCCAAGATGTGCGAGAGTGTGATTGTTACCTTCCTACCTTCCAAGATGTGTGAGAGTGTGATTGTTACATTATAAGATGTGCGAGAGTGTGATTGTTACCTTCCAAGATGTGCAAGAGTGTGATTGTTGCCTTCCACGATGTGTGAGAGTGTGATTGTTACCTTCCAAGATGTGTGAGAGTGTGATTGTTACCTTCCAAGATGTTTGAGATTGTGATTGTTACCTTCCAAGATGTTTGAGATTGTGATTGTTACCTTCCAAGATGTTTGAGAGTGTGATTGTTACCTTCCAAGATGTGTGAGAGTGTGATTGTTACCTTCCACGATGTGTGAGAGTGTGATTGTTACCTTCCAAGATGTGCGAGATTGTGATTGTTACCTTCCAAGATGTGCAAGAGTGTGATTGTTACCTTCCAAGATGTTTGAGATTGTGATTGTTACCTTCCAAGATGTTTGAGAGTGTGATTGTTACCTTCCAAGATGTGTGAGAGTGTGATGTGTTACCTCCAAGATGTTTGAGAGTGTGATTGTTACCTTCCAAGATGTGCAAGAGTGTGATTGTTACCTTCCAAGATGTGCGAGATTGTGATTGTTACCTTCCAAGATGTTTGAGAGTGTGATTGTTACCTTCCAAGATGTGCAAGAGTGTGATTGTTACCTTCCAAGATGTGCGAGATTGTGATTGTTACCTTCCAAGATGTGTGAGAGTGTGATTGTTACCTTCCAAGATGTGCAAGAGTGTGATTGTTACCTTCCAAGATGTGCGAGATTGTGATTGTTACCTTCCAAGATGTGTGAGAGTGTGATTGTTACCTTCCAAGATGTGCAAGAGTGTGATTGTTACCTTCCAAGATGTGTGAGAGTGTGATTGTTACCTTCCAAGATGTGCAAGAGTGTGATTGTTACCTTCCAAGATGTGTGAGAGTGTGATTGTTACCTTCCAAGATGTGCAAGAGTGTGATTGTTACCTTCCAAGATGTGTGAGAGTGTGATTGTTACCTTCCAAGATGTGCAAGAGTGTGATTGTTACCTTCCAAGATGTGTGAGAGTGTGATTATTACCTTCCAAGATGTGCAAGAGTGTGATTGTTACCTTCCAAGATGTGCGAGATTGTGATTGTTACCTTCCAAGATGTGCGAGATTGTGATTGTTACCTTCCAAGATGTGCGAGATTGTGATTGTTACCTTCCAAGATGTGCAAGAGTGTGATTGTTACCTTCCAAGATGTGCGAGATTGTGATTGTTACCTTCCAAGATGTGCAAGAGTGTGATTGTTACCTTCCAAGATGTGCAAGAGTGTGATTGTTACCTTCCAAGATGTGCAAGAGTGTGATTGTTACCTTCCAAGATGTGCGAGATTGTGATTGTTACCTTCCAAGATGTGTGAGATTGTGATTGTTACCTTCCAAGATGTGTGAGAGTGTGATTGTTACCTTCCAAGATGTGTGAGAGTGTGATTGTTACCTTCCAAGATGTGTGAGAGTGTGATTGTTACCTTCCAAGATGTGTGAGAGTGTTGATTGTTACCTTCCAAGATGTGTGAGATTGTGATTGTTACCTTCCAAGATGTGTGAGAGTGTGATTGTTACCTTCCAAGATGTGTGAGATTGTGATTGTTACCTTCCAAGATGTGTGAGAGTGTGATTGTTACCTTCCAAGATGTGCAAGAGTGTGATTGTTACCTTCCAAGATGTGTGAGAGTATGATTGTTACCTTCCAAGATGTGCAAGAGTGTGATTGTTACCTTCCAAGATGTGCAAGAGTGTGATTGTTACCTTCCAAGATGTGTGAGAGTATGATTGTTACCTTCCAAGATGTGCAAGAGTGTGATTGTTACCTTCCAAGATGTGCAAGAGTGTGATTGTTACCTTCCAAGATGTGCAAGAGTATGATTGTTACCTTCCAAGATGTGCAAGAGTGTGATTGTTACCTTCCAAGATGTGCAAGAGTATGATTGTTACCTTCCAAGATGTGCAAGAGTGTGATTGTTACCTTCCAAGATGTGTGAGAGTATGATTGTTACCTTCCAAGATGTGCGAGATTGTGATTGTTACCTTCCAAGATGTGTGAGAGTGTGATTGTTACCTTCCAAGATGTGTGAGAGTGTGATTGTTACCTTCCAAGATGTGCAAGAGTGTGATTGTTACCTTCCAAGATGTGTGAGAGTGTGATTGTTACCTTCCAAGATGTGTGAGAGTGTGATTGCTACCTTCCAAGATGTGTGAGAGTGTGATTGTTACCTACCAAGATGTTGTGAGAGTTGTGATTGTTACCTTCCAAGATGTGCAAGAGTGTGATTGTTACCTTCCAAGATGTGTGAGAGTATGATTGTTACCTTCCAAGATGTGCAAGAGTGTGATTGTTACCTTCCAAGATGTGCAAGAGTATGATTGTTACCTTCCAAGATGTGCAAGAGTGTGATTGTTACCTCCAAGATGTGGCGAGATTGTGATTGTTACCTTCCAAGATGTGTGAGAGTGTGATTGTTACCTTCCAAGATGTGTGAGAGTGTGATTGTTACCTTCCAAGATGTGCAAGAGTGTGATTGTTACCTTCCAAGATGTGTGAGAGTGTGATTGTTACCTTCCAAGATGTGTGAGAGTGTGATTGCTACCTTCCAATATGTGTGAGAGTGTGATTGTTACCTTCCAAGATGTGTGAGAGTGTGATTGTTACCTTCCAAGATGTGCAAGAGTGTGATTGTTACCTTCCAAGATGTGCAAGAGTATGATTGTTACCTTCCAAGATGTGCAAGAGTGTGATTGTTACCTTCCAAGATGTGTGAGAGTATGATTGTTACCTTCCAAGATGTGCGAGATTGTGATTGTTACCTTCCAAGATGTGTGAGAGTGTGATTGTTACCTTCCAAGATGTGTAAGAGTGTGATTGTTACCTTCCAAGATGTGCAAGAGTGTGATTGTTACCTTCCAAGATGTGTGAGAGTGTGATTGTTACCTTCCAAGATGTGTGAGAGTGTGATTGTTACCTTCCAAGATGTGCGAGATTGTGATTGTTACCTTCCAAGATGTGCAAGAGTGTGATTGTTACCTTCCAAGATGTGTGAGAGTGTGATTGTTTACCTTCCAAGATGTTTGAGAGTGTGATTGTTACCTTCCAAGATGTGCAAGAGTGTGATTGTTACCTTCCAAGATGTGCAAGAGTGTGATTGTTACCTTCCAAGATGTGTGAGAGTGTGATTGTTACCTTCCAAGATGTGCAAGAGTGTGATTGTTACCTTCCAAGATGTGTGAGAGTGTGATTGTTACTTCCAAGATGTGTGAGAGTGTGATTGTTACCTTCCAAGATGTGCGAGATTGTGATTGTTACCTTCCAAGATGTGCAAGAGTGTGATTGTTACCTTCCAAGATGTGTGAGAGTGTGATTGTTACCTTCCAAGATGTTTGAGAGTGTGATTGTTACCTTCCAAGATGTGCAAGAGTGTGATTGTTACCTTCCAAGATGTGCAAGAGTGTGATTGTTACCTTCCAAGATGTGCAAGAGTGTGATTGTTACCTTCCAAGATGTGCGAGATTGTGATTGTTACCTTCCAAGATGTTTCAGGGTGTGATTGTTACCTTCCAAGATGTGTGAGATTGTGATTGTTACCTTCCAAGATGTGCGAGAGTGTGATTGTTACCTTCCTACCTTCCAAGATGTGTGAGAGTGTGATTGTTACATTACAAGATGTGCGAGAGTGTGATTGTTGCCTTCCTACCTTCCAAGATGTGCGAGAGTGTGATTGTTACCTTCCTACCTTCCAAGATGTGCGAGAGTGTGATTGTTACCTTCCTACCTTCCAAGATGTGTGAGAGTGTGATTGTTACATTACAAGATGTGCGAGAGTGTGATTGTTGCCTTCCAAGATGTGTGAGAGTGTGATTGTTACCTTACAAGATGTTTGAGAGTGTGATTGTTACCTTCCAAGATGTGTGAGAGTGTGATTGTTACCTTACAAGATGTGCAAGAGTGTGATTGCTACCTTCCAAGATGTGTGAGAGTGTGATTGTTACCTTACAAGATGTGCAAGAGTGTGATTGTTACCTTCCAAGATGTGCAAGAGTGTGATTGCTACCTTCCAAGATGTGCAAGAGTGTGATTGTTACCTTCCAAGATGTGCAAGAGTGTGATTGTTACCTTCCAAGATGTGTGAGAGTGTGATTGTTACCTTCCAAGATGTGTGAGAGTGTGATTGTTACCTTCCAAGATGTGCAAGAGTGTGATTGTTACCTTCCAAGATGTGCAAGAGTGTGATTGTTACCTTCCAAGATGTGTGAGAGTGTGATTGTTACCTTCCAAGATGTGCAAGAGTGTGATTGCTACCTTCCAAGATGTGTGAAAGTGTGATTGTTACCGTCCAAGATGTGCAAGAGTGTGATTGTTACCTTCCAAGATGTGCAAGAGTGTGATTGTTACCTTCCAAGATGTGCAAGAGTGTGATTGTTACCTTCCAAGATGTGTGAGAGTGTGATTGTTACCTTCCAAGATGTGCAAGAGTGTGATTGTTACCTTCCAAGATGTGCAAGAGTGTGATTGTTACCTTCCAAGATGTTTGAGAGTGTGATTGTTACCTTCCAAGATGTGCAAGAGTGTGATTGTTACCTTACAGATGTGTGAGAGTGTGATTGTTACCTTCCAGATGTGCAAAGAGTGTGATTGTTACCTTCCAAGATGTGTGAGAGTGTGATTGTTACCTTCCAAGATGTGCAGAGTGTGATTGTTACCTTACAAGATGTGTGAGAGTGTGATTGTTACCTTCCAAGAGTTTGAGAGTGTGATTGTTACCTTCCAAGATGTGCAAGAGTGTGATTGTTACCTTACAAGATGTGTGAGAGTGTGATTGTTACCTTCCAAGATGTTTGAGAGTGGTGATTGTTACCTTCCAAGATGTGCAAGAGTGTGATTGTTACCTTACAAGATGTGTGAGAGTGTGATTGTTACCTTCCAAGATGTTTGAGAGTGTGATTGTTACCTTCCAAGATGTGCATGAGTGTGATTGTTACCTTACAAGATGTGTGAGAGTGTGATTGTTACCTTCCAAGATGTTTGAGAGTGTGATTGTTACCTTCCAAGATGTGCAAGAGTGTGATTGTTACCTTACAAGATGTGTGAGAGTGTGATTGTTACCTTCCAAGATGTGTGAGAGTGTGATTGTTACCTTCCAAGATGTGCGAGATTGTGATTGTTACCTTCCAAGATGTGTGAGAGTGTGATTGTTACCTTACAAGATGTGCAAGAGTGTGATTGTTACCTTACAAGATGTGTGAGAGTGTGATTGTTACCTTACAAGATGTGCGAGATTGTGATTGTTACCTTCCAAGATGTGCGAGAGTGTGATTGTTACCTTCCAAGATGTGCGAGATTGTGATTGTTACCTTCCAAGATGTGGCAAGAGTGTGATTGTTACCTTCCAAGATGTGCGAGATTGTGATTGTTACCTTCCAAGATGTGCAAGAGTGTGATTGTTACCTTCCAAGATGTGCGAGATTGTGATTGTTACCTTCCAAGATGTGCAAGAGTGTGATTGTTACCTTCCAAGATGTGTGAGAGTGTGATTGTTACCTTCCAAGATGTGCAAGAGTGTGATTGTTACCTTCCAAGATGTGTGAGAGTGTGATTGTTACCTTCCAAGATGTGCAAGAGTGTGATTGTTACCTTCCAAGATGTGTGAGAGTGTGATTGTTACCTTCCAAGATGTGTGAGAGTGTGATTGTTACCTTCCAAGATGTGCAAGAGTGTGATTGTTACCTTCCAAGATGTGTGAGAGTGTGATTGTTACCTTCCAAGCTGTGCAAGGTTGTGATTGTTACCTTCCAAGATGTGCAAGAGTGTGATTGTTACCTTCCAAGATGTGCAAGGTTGTGATTGTTACCTTCCAAGATGTGCAAGAGTGTGATTGTTACCTTCCAAGATGTGCAAGGTTGTGATTGTTACCTTCCAAGATGTGCGAGAACAATTTTCTCGCTTAAACATCTGTGTTAATGACGGCTTTTCGCTTAGTAGTCTCTCTCTCTCTCTCTCTCCTCTCTCTCTCTCTCTCTCTCTCTCTCTCTCTCTCGTATTTCAGATAGTCATGTCTTATCAGAAATATTTTTAATGTTAGACGTGAAATTCGTATATTTTAGATAATAAATTATGTACCGAATATTTAGATAGTAGATATTTAGAATATAGATGTTGAATATCTAGATGTTAGAATTTAGATAATTATGTCTAATGAACACGTAAATCTTTATACTTTTTTATATGGAATATATTTACTGTGTTGTTGTTGGTGTTGTTGTTGTTTGTGTTGTTGGTGTGTGCTGTTGTTTGTGTTGTTGGTGTTGCTGTTGTGTTGTTGGTGCTGTTGTTGTTTGTGTTGTTGGTGTTGCTGTTGTGTTGTTGGTGCTGTTGTTGTTTGTGTTGTTGGTGCTGTTGTTTGTTTGTGTTGTTGGTGTTGCTGTTTGTGTTGTTGGTGTTGCTGTTGTTTGTGTTGTGTGGTGTTGCTGTTGTGTTGTTGGTGTTGCTGTTGTTTGTGTTGTTGGTGTTGCTGTTGTGTTGTTGGTGCTGTTGTTGTTTGTGTTGTTGGTGCTGTTGTTGTTTGTGTTGTTGGTGCTGTTGTTGTTTGTGTTGTTGGTGTTGCTGTTGTGTTGTTGGTGTTGCTGTTGTTTGTGTTGTTGGTGCTGTTGTTGTTTGTGTTGTTGGTGTTGCTGTTGTGTTGTTGGTGCTGTTGTTGTTTGTGTTGTTGGTGCTGTTGTTGTTTGTGTTGTTGGTGTTGCTGTTGTGTTGTTGGTGTTGCTGTTGTTTGTGTTG
>NC_069401.1:6011654-6037360 GCF_026875155.1 Cherax quadricarinatus
TTAGTTGGATTAGGCTAAATTCAATTGCGCTTGTTATAATAAGGTCAGGTAAGTTTTCTAAGGTTCTTTTGGTACAAAATTATTGATTTTCACATAAACATAAATGAAAAAATCGACACCATGCCCAGCCCTTCTAGGGTAGGGTAGGGTAGGTGCCCGAACCAGAGCTTGCAGCTCACAAGACTGTCATTCCCATTAGTCCCCTTGAGGCGGGGATGACAGACCAGGGAGGCCTAGCTTGTGGCTAGGCCTGGGGACAGTTGGTCCCCATGGGAGACTTAGGTCTCAGACACTCCCTAAAGAGGGAGCCAAGGCCGGGCCACCACTTGGACATGGCCCGGGCCAGGAGAATACCGGCGAATCTTTAATAATAATAAATAATAAATGAAAAAAATATATCCTTAAACATATAACAAAAAATTTAGAAACGACTTAATTTTAAGTGAGTTGTCGCTAACTGACCAGTTTTACCTATTCGGCACAACATATATATCAATGAAACCACGAAACAAGTAGCTTTGAATCATTTACCAAACTGCGGCAGGCCAGGGTTCGACCCCACGACACAGTGTCCCGCCTTAAGAGACAACACAAAGTACATGTCACCTTATTCACTCAGCCATGGATCCTACAAAGGTCACGCACCCAACAGAGCTAGGTGTTTTTCGTGATCCGAGGACACTCGTGGCAGTGGTATGCTCAAGGATTAATTTCAGCCTCTTCCTGTTTGAATACCCGCCTTCACAAGTAGTTTATATAACAATGAAACCACGAAACGAGTGGTTTTGAATCGCTTTCCAAAGTGCGGCAGGCCAGGGTTCGACCCACGACACACTGTCCCGCCCCAAGAGAGAAAGATGACATAAACGTTGTGTTGTCTCTTGAGGCGGGACAATGTGTCGTGGGGTCGAACCCTGGCCTGCCTCAGGGTTCAACCCCACGACTAATTCAGTTGCCTTTGCGAGACATTGAAACCTGGAATCATTATTAAGATGCCTTTAATGTTAATATCATCTTGTGTAGTCGGAAATAAATGCGAAAATCTATTGAAAAGTGAACATCCGATAATAGATTTCCTTAGTAAACATAATAGTAAGAAAAGTAATGCATTTTATTAGAGAGAGAAGTAGAAACAAGCAATAAATATTGTAGAAAGCACATATATATTTACAATAACTACAGACATAATCTAGTGGATAAGAGGGCGAAATGTCGACTGGATATCCGGAATAAAAGACGTAAGCCAAACATGTTTTCATGGTGACATGACAGAGTAGAGTTTTGTTGTTTGTAATTAGACTTGATTAAGACCTATTTAGAGCGAAACGTTTAGGTGTAAAATATTCTGTATGTCATCCACTACAATCAGTTTATATACATTAGGAAGTTTTTATTGCATATTTTGACCATGACTTTGTACATTTCTTTGTGAATTTTGGTATTGCCTTGTACATTTTTTCTCAAATTATCTCTCGTGTTTCAGAATACTGGAGCGACTGGTTGAACGGGGGATCAAAGTGTCAGAGCTTGAGAATTTGGCCGAAGAGCTGCTGGCTCGCGTTGATCACCACCTGGCCACCACCACCAACCACCACCTGGACACCACCACCAATCACCACCTGGCCACCACCACCAACCACCACCTGGCCACCACCGATTATCACCACCTGGTGGGCACCACTCAAACGTCTCAACCTTTCCGCCACAAGCGTGACCACCTGAACAGCCAGCCCCGGGAGCCACACTTGCAGCATTCCGTGAACCGTACTCCCTCCCAACTCATAAGGGAGAGACCATCCTTTGCTGAAATTCAAGCGTACGCTGAAGTCTATCCCGAACTCAAGGAGGTGGTGGATAACCATCGGCAGGAGGTAACAAAGATAGAAGAAATCATAGAAGAGGTGGACGATAAACAGGTGACGCGAGCAATGGAACAGCAGCTGTTTGTAGCAGAGCTGGTGGAGCAGATGAGAGACAAGCGACAAACGCCTCTTACATCCAGAGAAGTGAGAAATAGAGACCGAAGAAGGAGAAGGCAGGAACAAAGACAGGAGCGGCAAAGAAAAAGAGAGGAGAAAAAGTCAAAGAGAAATAAAAAGAAAAAGAAAAGGGCTAAATTCGATCCGAAAGTGGAAAATATGATAGATCAAGATGTGATAACGGTTTATGGGGAGGGTGGTGAAAAATATATAGACTGCTGTCCCTCAAAATCGGTCATTGTAAAGAAAATAGTAGGCAAAGCCGACGATAACCACGCCATGGAGATACATGCGAATCACCAGCACTTTTACGAGCGTGTGTGTTTAGACGAGTACTTGGGTAAGGAGTGTATCTTTCCTGTTAAGGCTCTGCGAAAGGGCACTGTCACAAGGTGTGTACAACAGTATTCGTACTCACAGGCACTCTCACGCACCTACCAATCTGATGAGGAGTGGAAGATGAACAATGTTGAGGTGAAGACTGGTTGCGCATGTCAGGTCAGTGTCAAGCGTAGAAATAAAAAGAGAAAGAGGAAGAGATGAGGCCGAGATAGACCGGGCCACAGCCAGTGCTTGGCCCCGCAGGATATTCTTATGAGAATCTCGGCACTGTCTCGCTCCCTCCAGTGCCCCTTGTTTACATTCTGGTCTTAACACTCGTGGTTTCTATACCAATACTCTGAGTATTGGGAAAAAAGAGACATCATTTAAAAATATATGAAAAACAAAGGTAGTGATGGAAAATCAACCAAATGAGACCTACACTAAGTGTATTGCATTAAGAGTACTGACCCGGCTGCAGCTACAGGGGCGGCAGCAACTGGAGCTACACAAGAGCAGACATAGCAGAGCTTGTGTCAAGAGCAGGTGGCGTGAGGGCACCCGCAGCAGCATAGGTCCAGGGCACCACCTGCAGTAGAGGTTTAGGATGCCGTCTGCAGTAGGGGCCCTGGACGGCGGCTGCAGCAGGGGCCTTGGACGCCGGCTGCAGCAGAGGTCCTGGATGCCGGCTGCAGAAGAGGTCCTAGACACTGGCTGCTACAGAAGCCATGAATGCCGGCTGCTGCTGAGGCCATGGACGCTGGTTACAGCAGAGGTCCTGGACGCCAGCTGCAGTAGGGGACGGGGCAGCGGCCGCGGTGAGGCTAGCAGCCGGGCCCCGCTTCATTACCTCAGTGCTCACGTGTCCGCGTGATGTACCTCTCGACGTGCCGGCCAGTCCGGTGAAACTCGCTAACACTCTCACCTTCACCTCTACTTCACTACCACTTCTCGAATCTCACAAGTAGCAGATCTTGTATTTATTTGGTGTATTCGTATCTTTATTAACTAATAGATGTATATAGAATTGGTCTGTATATTTTGAGTTTGACATGACAAAATCATTTCTTGTCTATTGTATCATGTAAGATAAAAGTATATTTTTCTTTACTTTTATTAAGTTTTACAAAGGTATTAACCCTGGCGTGGAGAGCTCATACCTTCCCCACACCTGCCCTGCCCACTGCCAACCAACACCCTGTTCTCCTCCACCAATACCTCACATACTTTACCATCTACCCATTACCCAAGTCCTTTCCACCTTCTATACCTTCTTACATGGTCCCTTATCCAGATCCCTGTGTCTCCTCACACCCCTACACTACATTAAGCCTCTTAGTTACAAATTTATATAAATTAATATGAAGCATCGAACCCGTGTTGCTTATTCTTGTCATACACAGTAAAGACATTGAAGTATTTATATTATTACAACTTGATATTGTCATCCCAGCTTCCAGTGACAACAAAATATGTTGATATAATATAAATAGAAATATTAATTACGTAAGGTAATATAATTTAGAAGTCCTACTGTTACAACGCAGGCGAGAGAGACCAGTCATAATCTACACGTGGAAAATCCCTAGAGGGACTGGTCCCAAATCTGCACACACAAATCACTTCCAACGAAAGCAAAAGACTAGGCAGACGGTGCAACATACCCCAATGAAAAGCAATGGCGCCAAGAGTGCACAGTCTTGGGTCCTGGACACTTATTGTGTCCAGGACCCAAGACTGTTCAACAGCCACCCACCATGCATATGGTAAATAACCAATAGACCCCTGGCTGCCTTCAAGAGGGAACTTGACAGATACCTAAAGTCAGTACCCGATCAGCTGGGCTGTGGCCGGCAGCAACACCCTGGCTGATCAGGCCCTGATACACCGGGAGGCTGGTCAAGGAGCGCTGACCCACTCAACGACCACCAGGTAGACCCTCCCTATGTATGTAGCATCACACACACACACACACATACACCTCCATGAAGCATTTTAGTACCTAGCAGTTGTAATACCAAAGGTCCCAGTGAGTTACATATCTCTCCATCGCCCAGGGTCGTTACAGCCTCTGTAACCCAGTACCACATTACTTATTTTCATTAATAATAACCTCTATAACACCTGCAGACGAAGAGATTATACATACTGGTCACAGCTTGCAGGTTACATTGATCAAATATTATGGCCAAAGGTCGATTATAGATATCACCTCTTTAGACCGTAATTTGTCGAATTCGGCTATTTTTTCAAGGTTACAGAAATGTGACCACTGACCCATGTTGTGTTAGACACCAGTCTAAATGGTACATATCCACGGTGTTACTAGTTTATGTGGTCGCTAGTCCATGTGTTGCTAGTTTGTGTTCACTAGTCCATGTGGTTACTAGTCTACGTGGCTACTAGGCCACGGGGTTACTAGTCCTTGTGGTTACTAGTCCATGTAGTTACTAGTCCATGTGGTTACTAGTCCATGTGATTACTAGCCCATGTGGTTAGTAGTCCACAGTGATTTTTTTTCCTTGTAGAAAAACTTAAGGTATTTCCCACAATAGGAAGTATGATATTTCGAACTTTTATTACGATGTTTCGAACCTTTATTACGATATTTCGAACCTTTATTACGATATTTCAAACCTTTATTACGATGTTTCGAACCTTTCACCACGTTGTTTCGAACCTTTCACCACGATGTTTCGAACCTTTCACCACGATGTTTCGAACTTTTCACCACGATGTTTCGAACCTTTCGCCACGATGTTTCGCACTTCCATTGCTAAGCTGGTTGAACTGTGAAGGGTCATCAGTGCTGTGAGTAGAGACTATCTCGCTGGTTGTATGTCACTTTCACCCTTCCCCCATGAAGGTGACACCTTCACTCTACGTGAAGGTGACGCGACACCTTCACTCTACGTGAAGGTGACGTGACACCTTCACTAGTGGTACCGTAAAGGTGACATGACACCTTCATTCTCCTCGAAGGTGACGTAACACCTTCAATCTCCATGAAGGTGACGTGATACCTTCAGTCTCCATGAAGATGACGTGACACCTTCAATCTTCATGAAGGTGACGTGACACCTTCAATCTTCATGAAGGTGACGTGACATCTTCAATCTTCATGAAGGTGACGTGACACCTTCAATCTTCATGAAGGGGACGTGACACCTTCAGTCTTCATGAAGGTGACGTGACACCTTCAATCTTCATGAAGGTGACGTGACACCTTCAATCTTCATGAAGGTGACGTGACATCTTCAATCTTCATGAAGGTGACGTGACACCTTCAATCTTCATGAAGGGGACGTGACACCTTCAATCTTCATGAAGGTGACGTGACATCTTCAGTCTTCCTGAAGGTGACGTGACACCTTCAGTCTCCATGAAGATGACGTTACACCTTCAACCTCCATGAAGGTGACGTGACACCTTCAACCTCCATGAAGGTGACGTGACACCTTCAACCTCCATGAAGGTGACGTGACACCTTCAATTTCCATGAAGGTGACGTGACACCTTCAACCTCCATGAAGGTGACGTGACACCTTCAGTCTCCATGAAGATGACGTTACACCTTCAACCTCCATGAAGGTGACGTGACACCTTCAATCTCCATGAAGGTGACGTTACACCTTCAACCTTCACTAACCTTCCTTCTTTACCCCTTTCATTATCAACTCTCTTCCTTCCTTCTTCATTCAAAATTTCCTTCTTTCCCTATATTAACCTGTTTTTTTAATCTGTCTACCCAAGCCTGATAGATGTTTTCTTCTACCCAAGCCTGATAGATGTTTTCTTCTACCCAAGCCTGATAGATGTTTTCTTCTACCCAAGCCTGATAGATGTTTTCTTCTACCCAAGCCTGATAGATGTTTTCTTCTACCCAAGCCTGATAGATGTTTTCTTCTCCCCAAGCCTGATAGATGTTTTCTTCTCCCCAAGCCTGATAGATGTTTTCTTCTCCCCAAGCCTGATAGATGTTTTCTTCTCCCAAGCCTGATAGATGTTTTCTTCTCCCAAGCCTGATAGATGTTTTCTTCTACCCAAGCCTGATAGATGTTTTCTTCTACCCAAGCCTGATAGATGTTTTCTTCTACCCAAGCCTGATAGATGTTTTCTTCTTCCCCAGCCTGATAGATGTTTTCTTCTACCCAAGCCTGATAGATGTTTTCTTCTCCCCAAGCCTGATAGATGTTTTCTTCTCCCCAAGCCTGATAGATGTTTTCTTCTACCCAAGCCTGATAGATGTTTTCTTCTACCAAGCCTGATAGATGTTTTCTTCTCCCCAAGCCTGATAGATGTTTTCTTCTCCCCAAGCCTGATAGATGTTTTCTTCTCCCCAAGCCTGATAGATGTTTTCTTCTCCCCAAGCCTGATAGATGTTTTCTTCTACCCAAGCTGATAGATGTTTTCTTCTACCCAAGCCTGATAGATGTTTTCTTCTCCCCAAGCCTGATAGATGTTTTCTTCTACCCAAGCCTGATAGATGTTTTCCTTCTCCCCAAGCCTGATAGATGTTTTCTTCTACCCAAGCCTGATAGATGTTTTCTTCTCCCCAAGCCTGATAGATGTTTTCTTCTACCCAAGCCTGATAGATGTTTTCTTCTCCCCAAGCCTGATAGATGTTTTCTCCCCAAGCCTGATAGATGTTTTCTTCTCCCCAAGCCTGATAGATGTTTTCTTCTCCCCAAGCCTGATAGATGTTTTCTTCTCCCCAAGCCTGATAGATGTTTTCTTCTACCCAAGCCTGATAGATGTTTTCTTCTACCCAAGCCTGATAGATGTTTTCTTCTACCCAAGCCTGATAGATGTTTTCTTCTCCCCAAGCCTGATAGATGTTTTCTTCTCCCAAGCCTGATAGATGTTTTTCTTCTCCCAAGCCTGATAGATGTTTTCTTCTCCCAAGCCTGATAGATGTTTTCTTCTACCCAAGCCTGATAGTGTTTTCTTCTCCCCAAGCCTGATAGATGTTTTCTTCTACCCAAGCCTGATAGATGTTTTCTTCTCCCCAAGCCTGATAGATGTTTTCTTCTCCCAAGCCTGATAGATGTTTTCTTCTCCCCAAGCTGATAGATGTTTTCTTCTACCCAAGCCTGATAGATGTTTTCTTCTCCCCAAGCCTGATAGATGTTTTCTTCTCCCCAAGCCTGATAGATGTTTTCTTCTACCCAAGCCTGATAGATGTTTTCTTCTCCCCAAGCCTGATAGATGTTTTCTTCTCCCCAGAAAGAAACAATTTATTCTATGCATATTTCTCCGTCTTAAAGGGACAAAAACAGACACACTGCGGCGACCTTTATTTATTTTGAGATATTTCATAGAAAAAAATAAATATTTTGGCAACACTCTGGTCTAACTGTGACGTTAAAAAAAATCTTCCACAAAATCGTAAAATAACTGTTTATTTTACACTGGTTTATCATAATATAGTTTTTCCCGTTTTTTTGTTTTTTTGTTTTTTTGTTTTTTTTTGCTGTTTTTTTCATGTTTTAAAATATTTTTTTTAGTGTAAATTAGTGTATACGATATGTATACACTGAGAGTTGTATGTCTCCCGGTGTATATACACGCTGAGAGTTGTATGTCTCCCAGTGTATATACACGCTGAGAGTTGTATGTCTCCCAGTGTATATACACGCTGAGAGTTGTATGTCTCCCGGTATACATACACGCTGAGAGTTGTATGTCTCCTGGTATATATACACACTGAGAGTTGTATGTCTCCCGGTATATATACACACTGAGAGTTGTATGTCTCCCGGTATATATACAAACTGAGAGTTGTATGTCTCCCGGTGTATATACACACAGAGTTGTATGTCTCCTGGTGTATATACACACTGAGAGTTGTATGTCTTTCGGTATATATCCACACTGAGAGTTGTATGTCTCCCGGTGTATATACACACTGAGAGTTTGCTTTAATCCTCTTGTCTGGTGCTGAGAAAGGTGACGCTCAGCCATAATCAATGACCCTCGTGCAGTCGACAGCCTTTAAACTCCATTAACTAACCAACGACAATACCAAGACACTGTTAATAAGTCACATGGTTTGTCTTTATTTGTTATTCTAAGTTTGACAAGCTGAAGATTAAGACACATGTGCAACAGTTGGGTATCTTTATTGTTCAGACGTTTCGCCTGCACAGTAGACTTCTTCAGTCAAATACAAAGGCAGCAGTAGCAGTGAAATAAAGATAACGTAATCAGTCCATCAACCAGTGTTAGAGGTGGTCAGTCCCTCAGCCTAGAGAAGAATTCATGGTCATGGAGCTGAACTTATTTACCTTCATATATACTGATTTTTATATGATGAATGGTTTGGAAAACCGACCGGTTTAAGAACTGAGACACTGACGCAACAGATGGGAATCTTTATTGAAGAAACGTTTCGCCACACAGTGGCTTCATCAGTCCAATACAAAACAGGAAGTTATAAGGAGAGGAGGAGTTTGAGGTAATCAGTCCCTCAGCCTGGAGTCGATGTGTTCACTCCATCAATCTTGTAGGATGTTCAGCATAGAGCCGTAGACGTGACTTATATACTGTAGTGAGGTGAGGTGAAGCAGGCGGAGGTGGGGTCATAGTGGTACCATCCACTAGTCGAAGTAGGTCCGGTGGCCTGGTGGCTGAAGCTCCCGCTTCACACACGGAGGGCCCGGTTCGATTCCCGGCGGGTGGAAACATTTTGACACGTTTCCTTTCACCTGTTGTCCTGTTCACCTAGCAGCAAATAGGTACCTGGGTGTTAGTCGACTGGTGTGGGTCGCATCCTGGGGGACAAGATTAAGGACCACAATGGAAATAAGTTAGACAGTCCTCGATGATGCACTGACTTTCTTGGGTTATCCTGGGTGGCTAACCCTCCGGGGGTTAAAAATCCGAACGAAATCTTAATCTTATCTGTCTTCGTCCAAAGGTTGGACAAGTGTTGAAGAATTCTTTGTATCAAGATCCCATGATGCTGCAGTGTCTGACAGATGTGATGAATGGTTTTGAAAACCGATTTTTAATGGCTGATTTCTACTGTATCTTACAGCTGCTTTAAATAATAAGATATTACAGGGACCCCAGTGGAAATATGTCACTTCGTCTGATATTTTCTTTAGGTTATCCTGGGTAATTTACACACGGGTTATTATGCATGATAGCTGTAATTAACTAAATTTGTATAACTGTATTTATGTGTGCCCAACCCGGGAGATGCTCCTTCTCCTGACGAATAAAACACCATATCACCACCCACAACACCGTCATCACCCACAACACCATTACCAGCCACAGCACCATCATCACCCACAGCACCATCACCACTCACAGCACCATTACCACCCACAGCACCATCACCACCCACAGTACCATCACCACCCACAGCACCATACCACCCACACCACTGTCACCACCCACAACACCGTCATCACCCACAACATTACACCCACAGCACCATCACCACCCACAGCACCATCACCACCCACACTACTGTCACCACCCACATACCGTCACCACCTATATCAATGTCACCACCCATATCACTGTCAACACCCACACCACCATCACCACCCACACCACCGTCACCACCCACAGCACCATCACTCACACCACCACCCACAGCACCATGACCACTCACAGCACCATCACCACAGCACCATCACCATCCACACCATCACCACCCACAGTACCACCCACACCATCACCACACAGCTTGGTAGCTAGCGTCCTGATCTCACACACTAAGGGCCTAGAATCTATCCCCGGCACGGGTGAAACGTTGGGTATGTTTCCTTAACCTGCTGCCCCTGTTCACCTAGCAGTAAGTAGGCACTTGGACATTAGTCGACTACTGTGGGTCGCATCCTGGAGTCACACAAATAACTTGGGCTACTCGAAATACTCCGAGTAACTAATGTCCTCATTTATTTGAAAGCACAACCGCCCCCCCCCCCTCATTAATTATATCTATTTGCATAGCAGGTGCGCCAGTGCACAGATAAACAAAAGTTAAGTAAGTGCTAATAATACGGTATTAACAGCCATGACACAGTGTCCCCTAACCAAGTACATATACTGCATTTTCTGTGATGCTGCTGCTGCTGCTGAGGTAAACTCGTCTATTTACGCAGTCTGCTGGTATTATGGTTGTTGTTTTTCTGCTTCCTTGAAAATTCAGTCAGCATGCAGAGTTGTGGCCCTGGAATGAGCAAGAGGTCCACTGCTAGCTCTAGTAAATCAATGGGTTGGTCTTGCATCGCTTTCCACTGTCTGGTTGGGTGATGTATACGACCGAGCCAGGATCAGAGGGAGAGTACTCTTTTGGCCCTGTGGTTGACACTTAACTCTTTGTTGGTTACTCTGTTAGCCCTGGGGTCGTCTGTTTTAGTAAATGCATGAGCCTTTCCCAGATGGACTCGCAGACGCTAGTAAAGCTCACACTTTCAATCGCCATTCATGCTTATTAAGTTCTTTTTATTATCCATCTTCGAACTCTAGTTACTTACATCAATCTACGCTCTATTGTTATAATTTCATTGACATTCCATCTTGGGAAGAACCGATGCTTAGAACAGGTCCCTCCTGCATTCCCGTTTCAAAATCTCTCATCTCTTCAGTGAGTACTTTCAGTTAGGCTCACATGCTGCTGCTGCTGCTGCGTACACCGATGGATCTAAATCCTCTGATGGTGTAGGATACGCGATAGTTTTCCGGATAGTGTGATTCCGAGATGCTTGCTATATATGGCTAGTTTTTCACGGCAGAATTATACGCACTTCTGGCAGCTCTCAACTATATCGCTTCTCTTTTCACTTCTTTCTTTGTTATAGTCTCTGACTCTGAAAGTATGTAATATACTTTTCAAAGCTAGTACTCATCGCATCACATCGTCCATCGCATTCAACAATGACTATATCACCTCTTCAGCGACCAGTTAAGTAGTCATTCTAGTGTTCAGGGCAATAAATTTGTAGACACCTCCGCACGTTCTTCCGTTCAGGGTCTGTCAGTCTCTCTCAGGGATCTGCCTTTTTCAAACCATTTCTCAAGTGTCTCTGATCACTCGGAATAAATGGCCACCTCACTAATCCAAGTTAGACAATAGCAAGTTGATGTTGATCAAACCAGATTTGTGTTCCTCGTCTACTTCTTGTTATCTCTGTCCCGTTTGGGGACATTTGGTAAATAGAATAATTATTTATTTACTACATTGCAACAGTTATCTATATATATAATACTTTTATCCTCTGGATAAAAATATTGTTATTTATTATACTGATGGATAAAATAAGAGAAGTGAATATACTGGCGACCGTTATTGATTACTTTCAGTGCATTATGATGTTTTAACTAAGCAGTGAACAAGGATGTTTGCAGTGTACAAAAAAGGGTTGCAGAGAACAATGGAGGGTTGGAGAGAACAAGGGAGGGTTGCACAGAACAATGGAGGGTTGGAGAGAACAAGGGAGGGTTGCACAGAACAATGGAGGGTTGGAGAGAACAAGGGAGGGTTGCACAGAACAATGGAGGGTTGGAGAGAACAAGGGAGGGTTGCACAGAACAATGGAGGGTTGGAGAGAACAAGGAGGGTTGCACAGAACAATGGAGGGTTGGAGAGAACAAGGGAGGGTTGCACAGAACAATGGAGGGTTGGAGAGAACAAGGGAGGGTTGCAGAGAACAATGGAGGGTTGCAGAGCACAATGGAGGGTTGCAGAGCACAATGGAGGGTTGCAGAGCACAATGGAGGGTTGCATAGCACAATGGAGGGTTGCAGAGCACAATGGAGGGTTGCAGAGCACAATGGAGGGTTGCAGAGCACAATGGAGGGTTGCAGAGCACAATGGGGGTTGTCAGAGCACAATGGAGGGTTGCAGAGCACAATGGAGGGTTGCAGAGCACAAGGGAGGGTTGCAGAGCACAAGGGAGGGTTGCAGAGCACAAGGGAGGGTTGCAGAGAACAATGGAGGGTTACAGTGGACAAAGGAGCGTTGCCAAAAGAAAATTTGTCTCTTGCCTGTAAATTCTCAGAACAACACATTGAAACTGGAATATCAACTATTTTTCAGTATTTTTTTTTTTTGTCTTCTATTGTCGGATGAATCGGTAAATTGTTTCCCTGACTCAGATATATGTCCCAATATCTTGATTGTGATTGAACCCCAGTGATGTTTCTTGTCACTGGTAGACTCCACCTTCCTTACTTCACCTTGTGGTTGATTCTACTCTCTCTCTCTCTCTCTCTCTCTCTCTCTCTCTCTCTCTCTCTCTCTCTCTCTCTCTCTCTCTCTCTCTCTCTCTCTCTCTCTCTCTCTCTCTCTCAGACCACCTCTGACATTCTTGCTACACACTCTCCTATGCTGCAGTTTTGCGTTATTTTCCACGAAAGTTTGACAGTTCATTACATTAACCACTTCATGGGGAAGCCCTAAACCTGTAGGTGCCATACAGTGCCTGGGGAATGGGAGGTAATTAGATTTGTCCCGTGTAAGGGAAAGGGCAACTCCAATTCCGTGGAAGTACAGCTTTTCACTAGCACCGAGCCACCCTCCATGATGAAAAGCTACCATTTAGACATGGAAAACAAAAATGCGTCATATATCGAAGCAAATACAACTGTGAGGAACATTTTCAGTAAGGTCAGTATAAAGTCACTTGGAACAGACAACAAACATGGAAGGTTATTTTCAAGTCATTACTTGAGAGAACTATTCCCTCGAAGCGAGACTGTGTTGATCAGTGTTGCTCTGGTATAAGTATTGTCTTCCAGTCATTATTTTCAGTCACGGTTTCAGGCGTCCTTCACTCAGGCATTTATTATAAACACATATATCTAATATTTTCAGTGCTTTACACTTTGATGCCACACAAAACTGTATTTAAAATGTTGCTTTGCTCAATATAATGTTAATATTAATGTATTGCTTCTCTATTGAAAACTAAACTGCGAGAGTTCCGTTCGTGATTCAATTAATTTTTAACTCAAGCAATCAAAGTATTAAGCATGTCACTATGTGTTAAATTAGGCATTTACTTACAGAAAACTTGGTCTGTATTGTTCCTGAGTGTTAAGTCCCAATTCCTGTGTGTTTACTGTACGTGTAGACACTGTGAATTAGCTATTGTTTGCTGTATTAACGCAGCATCGACCACATAAAGGCCCATGTTGACACTAATTCTGTCAAGTTCATTGTTATGTGTTAACCAGTGTCCTGGAGGTCTGGTTTCTATGTCTCGCTACATTATGTCCACTTAGCTGTGTCTTCAAGTGTGATGTGCCTCACTTATTTTCCTCTTTTATTAACAGATGAAATCTTAAAAAACCTCTTTATTTTTTTTGTCCTTGTTTTATACATGTGTTGTGGTCAGTCTGTACGCCATAGTGTATTTTAATAATAATTCATGTGCCATATTTGCCTTAAATTTTGTTCATTTTTTTTTTGCTAGCATTGTGAACTTCGTGTTCCATTCATTTCATTCGCTTTTTTTTTTTTCATTTTACTCGCCCGCATGTTATACATTACAGTCCCAATGTTTGTACACATTAAGTTGTTCATCTTCAACATGTGATGTGTCTTTTCCTTTGGATAATTTTTGTAACCGACTATATGTAACTCCAGACATAACTCAAACATCCAAATGGCATTCAGTTATATCCACTTGTAAAACAGTCATTATTATCTTCATATATTTACCGTTTTCATTTTTAGATATTTAATATGAAAAAATAATTGCAGATGTAGAATTCAAAAAGTAATCCGGCCTTAATTAAAACACTATTAAAAATTTATCATGCCCAAAACTACAACTTTTCTACTCTCTGTGCAATGATTTTTAAATTATAAAGAGGTATGAAAAAGTGTATATTGATGGTTGGTGTTTGTGTGAGTGTGCTAATTGTAAGACCTCTGAAGCATTGCTTCTTGGTTCTGAGGTAGATATCTTAAGAATCACTCATGGAGACAATGTAGGCTGCATCTTTCACAGGATAAATTAATACCTTAGCAATCATGAATCTTAGATGTTAAAACATTGGACATCACAGAATGTGTTTTTGAAGCTCTGGAGGCCTAGTAGCAACTTCTAGATTAGGCTCAATGAAAGAGTTTACATTAGAGTTTCCATTAATTTAATGCATTTGCTAAGGTACTGCTGATCGTCAGGTACTTACCCAAAATTCCAGAGCCTTTATAATAATATACAGACTTTAGCAAAGCAATCATTCACTAAATAGCCGTTATTCTAATAAGTGTTTAATAAGAAAACTTTTCCAGAATTTAATTATATCTAGTTCAGTAGCAATAACTTTCTTGAACATGAAATGTAGATTAATATGGTTGCCATCATTGCTGAGTGAATTAGCAAAGGTACCCCGGAGTCAGCTGCGATTATTTCCCAAACATACTGACTTATTATATAATTATAATTGTATTCAAGGAGAACACTTCAAAAATAAGTCGTGCAGTTTTAGAATAATAGTAAACATGAGTACTACCTACAGCATGCCATATAACTAGCATCAGCTCAGTCATAGTTATAGTATGTTGCTAATCAGAAATGTGCGGAATTTCATGCTGTCTCAATCTTTTCCTCAATGCATAAGAGGCATGATATATGGCCAGAGAGACAGTCTCTCTTTATACGTGTTGCCAAAATACATGGATTTATATATATATATATATATATATATATATATATATATATATATATATATATATATATATATATATATATATATATATCTATATATAATACTATCTTTCAAGGTGAAATAATTTTTGATAATAGAACTTCAGTTATCTTTTTTTTTAAGAATTCAATTTGTCGACAAAATATGTCATATTAAAAAAGAAAATCTCCATTAAACATATATATTTTTTATTTAAATTACTTAAAAAAACGTGTTATTAACCCTGATTAAAACTTCAGGTAACTGCTTTTATTAAGGAAATATTTAGCGTTTTATACCAGAAGATGTGGATTTGCTAGTAATAAATGAAAAGGCATATGTGAATGTGTGTTGTGATGAGTTGTGTTGATGACTGATGACTGATCCTGCGAGCCTGACTGAACAACCACAGCTGTGGACACTAACCTGACGTGTGACTCTCAGTTAAGTACACAGTGTGTGACTAACCCGTAGCGAAGTGCACAACGTGTGACTAAGACTGAGCCGGAGTTAGGTACACAACGTGTGACTAAGACTGAGCCGGAGTTAGGTACACAACGTGTGACTAAGACTGAGCCGGAGTTAGGTACACAACGTGTGACTAAGACTGAGCCGGAGTTAGGTACACAAGGTGTGACTAAGACTGTGCCGCAGTTAGGTACACAACGTGTGACAAAGACTGAGCCGCAGTTAGGTACACAACGTGTGACTAAGACTGAGCCGCAGTTAGGTACACAACGTGTGACTAAGACGGAGCCGCTGTTAGGTACACAACGTGTGACTAAGACTGTGCCGCAGTTAGGTACATAACGTGTGACTAAGACTGAGCCGCAGTTAGGTACACAACGTGTAACTAAGACTGAGCCGCAGTTAGGTACACAACGTGTGACAAAGACTGAGCCGGCAGTTAGGTACACAACGTGTGACAAGACTGAGCCGCAGTTAGGTACACAACGTGTGACAAAGACTGAGCCGCAGTTAGGTACACAACGTGTGACTAAGACTGAGCCGCAGTTAGGTACACAACGTGTGATTAAGACTATGCCGCAGTTAGGTACATAACGTGTGACAAAGACTGAGCCGCAGTTAGGTACAGAACGTGTGACAAAGACTGAGCCGCAGTTAGGTACACAACGTGTGACTAAGACTGAGCCGCAGTTAGGTACACAACGTGTGACTAAGACTGAGCCGCAGTTAGGTACACAACGTGTGACTAAGACGGAGCCGCTGTTAGGTACACAACGTGTGACTAAGACTATGCCGCAGTTAGGTACATAACGTGTGACAAAGACTGAGCCGCAGTTAGGTACACAACGTGTGACTAAGACTGAGCCGCAGTTAGGTACACAACGTGTGACTAAGACTGAGCCGCAGTTAGGTACACAACGTGTGACTAAGACTGAGCCGCAGTTAGGTACACAACGTGTGACAAAGACTGAGCCGCAGTTAGGTACACAACGTGTGACTAAGACGGAGCCGCTGTTAGGTACACAACGTGTGATTAAGACTATGCCGCAGTTAGGTACATAACGTGTGACAAAGACTGAGCCGCAGTTAGGTACAGAACGTGTGACAAAGACTGAGCCGCATGGGGGGGGGGTTAGGTACACAACGTGTGACTAAGACTGAGCCGCAGTTAGGTACACAACGTGTGACTAAGACTGAGCCGCAGTTAGGTACACAACGTGTGACAAAGACGAGCCGCGTTAGGTACACAACGTGTGACTAAGACTGATGCCGCAGTTAGGTACAAACGTGTGACAAAGACTGAGCCGCAGTTAGGTACACAACGTGTGACTAAGACTGAGCCGCAGTTAGGTACACAACGTGTGACAAAGACTGAGCCGCAGTTAGGTACACAACGTGTGACAAGACTGAGCCGCAGTTAGGTACACAACGTGTGACAAGACTGAGCCGCAGTTAGGTACACAACGTGTGACAAAGACTGAGCCGCAGTTAGGTACTAACGTGTGACTAAGACTGAGCCGCAGTTAGGTACACAACGTGTGACAAAGACTGAGCCGCAGTTAGGTACACAACGTGTGACTAAGACTGAGCCGCAGTTAGGTACACAACGTGTGACAAAGACTGAGCCGGAGTTAGATACACAACGTGTGACTAAGACTGAGCCGCAGTTAGGTACACAACGTGTGACTAAGACTGAGCCGCAGTTAGGTACACAACGTGTGACAAAGACTGAGCCGGAGTTAGGTACACAACGTGTGACTAAGACTGAGCCGCAGTTAGGTACACAACGTGTGACTAAGACTGAGCCGCAGTTAGGTACACAACGCAAAACACAAATAAAATTTCGAGGCTTGAGGTGCCAGTCTACTAATCCTTAAAAAAAAAAAACAATCATTCCGTATTTATTCAAAATATTGTGTGAAATTTTGTGATGTAAGTCTAAGAATATTTATGAAAGACTATTATGTAAAAAGTATAATTGATGAGTCGCCATATAATTAATAAATAATGCGCCAATATTTCCTTCTTTTATTTCGCCCTTAACTTTTCCTCACTTAGGTCAAACATTTACGATAAACGTGACGTTTTAACTTTAGGTGAACTAATGATAAAAATAATATATTTTTTGTGTATTGTGTGTGGTACAAATCTGGGAAAATGGAGACTGTGAGAAGAATTTTTGTAAATCTTACCATAGGAGAATCGTGGTAATTTGACAGGACATTACGACATGATGTGCTTTTGTCTGATTGTATTGTCATTATCATGTGAAAATATGAATCCATTCCCGATGTTATTGGACTTTTTTTGGGGTGGGAGGAGGAACCATTGTATACTCAGATGGTGTTGTAGCAAATGAAGACCAAGAGGATCACCTGTAAGGTTCGATATTGGCCAGTAATCCATATTCAAACAACTTGTAGGATGATGAACCTTTTGTAAAAATTATTTATCGTGGGTTGTAGTTTCTGTAATTTATAAAGTTAGTAGTTTCAAGTCATCTCTTATGTATGAGTGTAAATAAGGTGGCCAGTAAAAAAAAAAAAAGAGAATTCTTTGTTTAATATGATCGTCATTTCTTTTTAAATAGATCTAATAAATTAAAGTTCCTATATTGCCTGTAGGAAGCATTTATGTGATTGTATATCAATGTGCAGGAGAGGTGTAGACAGTCAACACCAGACACATCAAAGAGATTCTTTGTGAGAATTTGCTGAATAGAACACAGCTCACGAGAGGTGAAGACAGACAACAAGAGACATATCAGGGAATCTGTATACATCCTCCTCGACAGATGAACACAACATATAGGAGGTGAAGACAGACAACACGAGACATATCAGATACACAGACATCTCTGTGTATCCCCCTCAACAGATGAACACAACTCAAGGGAGGTGAAGACAGACAACACCAGACACGTGAGGAGATCATGGGAGACCATTTGTCAGTATTCACTGGACAGGTAGACAATATTGGTATCATGAACGGCATTTTGGACGGGAGAGAGTAAGCACAGTGCTGAAACACTTTCTCAATAGGTCGCAAGTAGTGAAAATATTTCAAGCACCTGGGCAAAAATAGTCGGAAAACATCAAGGTGTTTCCTCTAGACCACAAACAGTTCATGGATGATCTAGCATTGTACATAATAAAAATATTAGACAAATATTTATGGTTTCATTGGCATATATATACTTTTTTATGTGGTCCCTCTGGTGGGAAAAAAAAAAATCGGCGGAATATTAGGACGGGTCCACCCTTGTAATACTGAATGATCCAGTGACTTAGCGTTTTTGGTGAATATAATAATAATAATAACAACAATAATAATAATATTAATAATAATAATAATAAATCTCTGGTAGTTGTTAATGTGTAATGGTCGTGTAAAAATTTGGTCGAAAGAGCTGGGTGACCTCACGAATCAAAAAGCTGAGTTACCTTAGGAATCAAAGTTCTGAGTCACCTCAAAGATCAAATTTTCTTTATTAATGCCAGTAAATTACGCTTCTCTCAGACTGTTCAACAAAATCAATTAACATACGGAGAGTGGTAACTGCTCACCGAAATTCATTACACGATGTTGGTTTAAATGTCGTCCTGGCTGTTATAAAAGAAAAAATAGTAGAAGACAAATTTTAATCGGGGAACATTTCGATCTGTGAAGAAAAAGGCTCTACACAGAGCGAAAATAAAAAGCTTCTCTACAGGTCGTTTTGCTGCGTTAGGCTGGATCAGGCTCTGATCCACCAGGAGGCCTGGTCTCAGACCGGGCCGCGGGGGCGTTGACCCCCGGAACTCTCTCCAGGTAAACTCCAGGATAAATTACCAGATAGTACAGTAGGGGAGAAAATGGTTAATAGTCAGAGACAACCAGCCCACACTGAGCTAATAAAGCATTAAATTGCTGGGAACTTCTTATAACCCTGAATGTGTACTCTGGAGTGCAGGCGAGAGATAATTTATACGAGGAAGGTACTTAATGGTCTTGTCCCAAACCAACACACTACCATAACATCGTGGAGTACACGATACGGGAGGAAATGTAAAATAAACCCAATGAAAGACAGAGGCGCTTTCAGTACAATAAGAGAACACTGTATCAACATCCGTCGGCACAGACTGTTCATCATTCTACCTGAAGTTACCAGAAACATTGCCGAAACAAGTGTAGAGATCTTTAAGAAGAAATTCGACAAGTACCTCTACCAAGTGTGCCAGATCAACCAGATTGTAGTGGATATGTGGGCCAGCAGGCTGCCAACAAAAACATCCTGCTTAACTACACAAACACCAGACAATTCTGGCCCAAGGCCAGGCTGCGGGAGTAGAGAAAACTCTCACACTTATATCAAAGAGATAGCAGATTTTGTACAAGAATCTCCAAAACCTTTATGAATGACGGAAATGAAGCAGGAGAGAAATATGAATAAACTATATTTTCTTTGTCTATAAGAAAACATTTGACATAGTACCACCAGGAAGGCTGCTATACGAACTACAGGAGCAGGAAGGGAAGGTACTCAAGGTAATAGAGGAATGCTTAGTGAATAGAAAGCAAATTGCGAGGTTATGGTAAGAAAGAAGATCTGAGAGTATGAACCATACCAAGAATATAACCAGAGGTACATATATGTATCAGCAATACAATTTTAGTGGTATAAGCAAAGCTATCTAACCTAATAACTGTTTTGAGACACCGGAAAACAGATTATTTACATCATACACCAAGTACATGAGAAGCATTTTGGAGTATGCAGAGCCAGTGTAGAACTTATACTTGATAAATCACATAAACAAACTACAGAAAATCTAGAGTATTGCTTCAAGATTTAAAATGGAATTAAATGAGACAGAATACAGGGAGAGACTTAAGAAACTCAAAACAAAAAGAAGAGGGCAAGATTGCAAAACACATAGATTACAAAATACTCAAGGGACTAGAGTGGGACGGGACAGGCAACTTGAGATGCAATTAATACGGAGCCAGACGATGAGGCTGCAAAAGACGCAGATGGACCACAGGGATATCAAGTATTTTTTTTTCAGTCTCAGCTCGCTGAGTCGAACTCACTAGACAATAAGGTGGTGGAGGTAAACACAGTGCAGTTACAAGAGTAAATATAACCAGGCTCTGGAAGTCAGGGGTCGGTAAGAGTTAAGGTGAGTATAACCAGTTACAGGATCATGGTGACCTCTGTGACTACGAGCGATGGAGATCATCAATAAAATGAAGTTTATGTGTTTTTAAATCTTAACCAATAATCATACATGGGAGATTAGCAACAGAAATAAATCCAAATAGAATACAATAGTTCCAATTATATTTTAAGAGGATCACAGCAATAAAAATGCTTTTCTACGCCTACTTTTAATGACTTAATATAACATTTTATGGCATTAAATGTTTAGCTTACATATGGTTACATATGAATACCAAACAATAAACTAAATTGTTCATATCAAAAATAATTCTTATCAAACAGAACACCGATGTAATTGTGCAAGAAAGGTATAAAATACCGACAATATGAAATTAAGACACATGTGCAACATCTGGTTATCTTTATTGTAGACGTTTCGCCATCGAGTGGCTTTATCAATACAGAATCTAGTACATAATTAGAAGACAGTAGAACTATATACAAAAGATGAGGTAATCAGTCCCTCAGTCCCTATCCACTGACGCCAATATAATTGCCAGTCTCCTTGCCATTGCTCCAGATTCTCCACCACCACGATGCTGTGAACACTAACTCCAAGATATATTATACATATGTAGAAAGTTTGAAGCCCATCGAATTAGGCGTTCTCGAGTAATTGACGAAAATTTACTGATATTATTCCGAATATTAAGTCTCTCCTCGTCAAGCTTAAAAACATCATAAATCTTTGCATTTCCTTTCAGTATTATTTTATCATTTACAATATATTTAAGATTCTCTACAATCCTGTAAGAAAAAATATTTGATTTTGATTCTTAATAAATTAAATTTGTCGTAATTGACGAAAAAGTGGCAAATTGGCACCCGCATAGCCAAAAATTTATGGAAAAATACTTCCATTTAAGATATACGATTATTTGGGGTTTAAAGACGATCTGTACAGGCATTCTTTAGTTATGATATCCGAAACAATTTACTAAATAAAACTAGAAAACTGAAATTTACACAGGTTAAACTGAGTGACAAGCAGTGTTGTAAATAAAGTCCAAGAACGGTAAAAGTTTGAAGTCTGTCAGAAAAGGCATTCTCCAGTAATTGACTTGATACGAATGATTCCAAGTTTCTTTTTTATTTCAGTAGAATTTCAAATTTGCCGCTGCTGATACACTCCTGCCTCACCTCAGAGTTGCTAGTAATGCAACATTACATGGCTCCTGACGACGCACCAGACTGAGAAAGATCTACAGCTAAAGATTTCCATCCTCATGTGGCTCAAGATTGCCTGTTTGCGACTGTATATATATATATATATATATATATATATATATATATGAGTCACTTCCACAATCCTACACCTCTTCCTTCCCCAACATCCTCCTGGATGTCATGATGACATTCGAGAGAATCATCCAACCAGGAATAATAGTGATGATACAGCAGAGTCATATACACTCCGAAAGTCGTTCGGTCGACAGCACAAGTATTGAGCTGAGACCGTACTCGCTAGGTAAATATTCCAGAAAAAGAAAACTGAAAGAAATTGGAACAACTGTTAATTAAGAAAAAAAAAATTCTGAGTAATCAAAAAACACGTTTGAATAGAAGGAAAAATAAGTTCTCGGTTAGTTTTAAAAATCATTGGAAACCCTGGAAATTATTACCGTCTCCAAGCAGCAGATTGAACTTTAAGATGCTACATAATTTGAAGAAAGTCAACTCAGATATACGTTAACTCAGCCCAGATTTGTCACACAGTTATTAATCAAACAAACAAAACTTCTAGGATCCTTCCAGGCCACTCTTAGTGGGATCCGTGAGAGGAATACATTATCCATGATCAGCAGTGTGGCAAGGACACCCACATCCAGCGATGTGTCAACTTTCCATGGCCGGCTGGTGACGCTCCTTTGGAAGGTCAGCGAGGAAATACACTGAAGAGGTTGACACTCCAGGATAGAGAACCTGTTTTTTTCATCTCATTTCCTTCATTTATCTGCTTTAATAAGGATACATTCATTATATTTTGACAAAGTTTCATTATGATTGGCCAACAAACAAACGAAGAAAAAATATTTGCTGAAAAAATGAATTTAGCAGCCTCACAGCACGTAGTCAAAAGTTTTTTTGGACACGCCATACTGATAAAAAAAAAATGCTAATCCTATTTTATCACGATGAAAAAATCTGTAATATACCTCATCTTCATCTCCATAAAAAATAAACGGAAATTTCTTAACATTTAGCATAACCTCTTCCCTTACCACCAACACAAAAAAGAATGGGGATACATAGAAAATTTCGTCACCAGTTTGTAAAACATTCATGGTTGAATGTATGTTGTAAAGATCCTTTCAGTCCGTTCATTATTAATGAAGCATCAGCAATAAATAGGTCAGTAACTACCGAGATAATCGACAAAAATGCGAGCAAGTATATATTACTTCAGATCAAATATTCTTTTGAGAGACAATCGCGTTATATTTGAGTCTTGGTATACGAGAGGAATATTTCCCTACAGTTATCCCTGTGATACACACAGTTATCCCTGTGATACACACTGTTAACCCTGTGATACACATAGTTAACCCTGTGATACACACTGTTAACCCTGTGATACACATAGTTAACCCTGTGATACACACAGTTAACCCTGTGATACACACTGTTAACCCTGTGATACACATAGTTAACCCTGTGATACACACAGTTAACCCTGTGATACACACTGTTAACCCTGTGATACACACAGTTTAACCCTGTGATTTCACACTGTTAACCCTGTGGATACACATAGTTAACCCTGTGATACACACTGTTAACCCTGTGATACACACAGTTAACCCTGTGATACACACAGTTAACCCTGTGATACACACAGTTAACCCTGTGATACACACAGTTAACCCTGTGATACACACAGTTAACCCTGTGATACACACAGTTAACCTTGTAATACACACAGTTATTCCTGTGATACACACAGTTAACCCTGTGATACACACAGTTAACTCTGTGGTACACACAGTTAACCCTGTGATACACACAGTTAACCCTGTGATACACACAGTTAACCCTGTGATACACACAGTTAACCCTGTGATACACACAGTTAACCTTGTAATACACACAGTTATCCCTGTGATACACAGTTAACCCTGTGATACAAACAGTTAACCCTGTGATACACACAGTTAACCCTGTGATACACAGTTAATCCTGTGATACACACAGTTAACCCTGTGATACACACAGTTAACCCTGTGATACACAGTTAACCCTGTGATACACACAGTTAACCCTGTGATACACACAGTTAACCCTGTGATACACACAGTTAACCCTGTGATACACACAGTTAACCCTGTGATACACACAGTTAACCCTGTGATACACACAGTTAACTCTGTAATACACACAGTTATCACTGTGATACACAGTTAACCCTGTGATACAAACAGTTAACCCTGTGATACACACAGTTAACCCTGTGATACACACATTTAAACCCCTGTGATACATACATTTTAACCCTGTGATACACAGTTAACCCTGTGATACACACAGTTAACCCTGTGATACACACAGTTAACCCTGTGATACACACAGTTATCCCTGTGATAGACACAGTTAACCCTGTGATAGACACAGTTAACCCTGTGATAGACACAGTTAAACCCTGTGATAGACACAGTTAACCCCTGTGATAGACACAGTTAACCTGTGATACACACAGTTAATACCCTGTGATACACACAGTTAACCCTGTTATATATATATATATATATATATATATATATATATATATATATATATATATTTATTTTTATATATATATATTTTATATATATATATATATATAATAAAAATATGGTACATATATACATATATAAAATGTCGTGCCGAAATTCTTTACAAACATTATCTCTACGTCCACAGAAGGACTCGAACCTGCAAGCTCTGTATCAGGTTACACAATACTTTACCACGGAGCCAGACTCCATATAAAAGTACATAAGCATTTAAGAACTACACTTAAATCACTGTGCAAGATAATAATATATAAATTTAACCTGCATGTGGAACCCACATAAAAGCCTAGACCCATAAAAACTTCCTGGCAACATCTCAATGCAAGCCAAAGAAAACGTAGAAAAGGTAAATGACCCACCGCTTTGTTCACTCACACTGCCTCACACACTCAGTACTCGGCCAGTCGTCTGATTGACTACACGTGTACGTAAGAAGTGCGTAATTCTCGACGTGTGCATAAATCAGCTAAGTAGGCGAATTTCGTTGGCCAAATGTTAGGGTAATTAATTAAGCTGTACCAAAAACTACATGTGAGAGACTTGTTGCTAGGAAAGACTACGCCAGGACTGGCAGTCATCAAGATACCCTTTATCAAGGACACTGGTAAGAAAGTATATTCAACTATGGGTACACAAATTATTTTAGTCCCTTTTATATTGCCTCATTTATTTTAGCTTTAAAGAGCTACCTTAGCTCATTTTTTTTACATTTGTTAAAATAATTCAGGTGTGGAAAATTTTATAGGGTGCTTACCTGTATGTACCTCAACATTATATACATACAAGTAATCTCATTGGGAGACAACCATATTGTTTACCGTAGTCACCCCGTGTAGACATGTGAGAAAACTTAACCACCTCTGGTCACTACAGGTGGCCCCTCGACCCTCACAATCTTGTCCACATCTATCCGAGACCAGTATAAATTGGGTAGCACCCTCAAGCACGGCTCTATTAATTAATTGTGGACTGTATAGATTATATTAGTTTAACTGAATGAAGGGGGGGGGGGTAGGATACACATGGATACATCCATCAAGAAAAACATTTGTACATAATCCCACCACTTACCAGATATCACCTGGTGGTCACTTGATGTGGCTGGATCACCCTTAACCTATCCAATTAAAACATACCTAACTGGCCAGTATCAGTCTGTTATAACTAGAAGGGTTACTTAACTGGGGGTGATTGATGCTCCTTATTTCCTCCATTCACCATCTTATTTCGACGTCCCTCCACACCGACACGTTCTTATTCCAGCAGGACGAGGTAAACCGTTGGTTTTTCCCGTTTTTTGAAGTC
>NC_069401.1:6037860-6052860 GCF_026875155.1 Cherax quadricarinatus
CTCGTTTTGAGTAACTTTGACCCTCGTGTAGTAATAGTCTTTTAGTAGATAATAAATTTATCTTCATTGTAGAAAAATAAGAAAATATTATAACCTTTATATTATAATAAAAGGTAAAAGGACCCCATGGAAATAATCACTCTGTCTGATTTTTTTGGGGTTTCCAGTCTCTAAAACATAGCTCATTATGAAAATTTCCTTTTTAACTGTTTTTGTGTATACCTAAAAACTTACTTACTTACCTCCCCGGAAGGCACAGCAAACTTGTGGTATTTGCATTTATATTCCTTTTATATTGAATAACAATTTTATATTATCGATTATTGTATGCATGATGTACGAGGAATTTTTGTCGGGTTTGAAATTTTGGGTAGGAGGAGGGAATGTAGAGGTTGGGGTTTTGTGGGGAGAGGGTGAGGGGTGATGAGAGGAACATGAAAAAGAGGGGCGGGAACGAGTGCTGCAGCAACTGTTAAGGAACAAAGCAGGGTTTTGGTTATGTGATGAAGAAGGTGCGCCTCCCTTTTTGTACAACAGCAAGCATACATATTTCCCCCTTTTTCTTCTCTCTCCCCTCTCTCTCTCTCTCCTCCTTTCCCCCTCCCCCTCCTCTCTCCTCCTCCCTCCCCCCTTCCCCCCTTCTCTCTCTCTCTCTCCTCTCCCCCCCTCCTTCCCAGGCCACTCCCAACGCAGAAACCACTCACCCACCCAGGTAACCCTTCCTTTTTCTCTCTCCTTCCAACACTTCCCCCCTCCCTACCCCCCTCCTTTCTTCCCTCCCAAAAAAATACCTCTGGCATGCACTCTTTTCCCCAGTGCACACACCGCACCAGCACACCACTGCACCATGCACACCCACTGCAACCAGCACACACCGCACCAGCACACACACGCACCATTCCCCACACGCCCCCCCATGCACACACACTGCCCATGCAACACACTGCACCATGCACACCACTGCACCCCTGCACACACACTCACCAGCCACACACTGCAAAACCCTGACACCACTGCACCATCACACACACTGCAAAACCCTGCCCCAAAAACACTCACCATGCACACACACGCACCCTCACACACACTGCACCATGACAACACAACTGCACCATGCCACAACCACGCCCCCTGCACACACATGCACCCTGCACACACACGCACCACACCCACACTCCATGCACACACACTGCACCATGCACACACCTGCACCATGCACACACACGCACCCTGCACACACACTGCACCATGCACACACCTGCACCACACACACCCGCACCATGCACACACACTGCACCTACACACCCCGCCCGCACACACACGCACCATGCACACACAAAGCCCAAGACACCACCCGCACCATGCACACACACACACCCACACACCCAAAACACACAACACGCACCCAACACACACCACACACACACACACACACCCACAAAACACACCCCAAAAACATACAAAAACAAAACCCCCAACACCACACACACCCCAAACCCAACACCACACACACAACAACACACACCCACACACACACAAAACCCACACACCACCCACACCGAAAGCACACCCACGGGAAGGGGGAGAGACAACAGGAAATGCCCGGGGAAGTATGGGGAAAAACCCTCAACAAGAGTTTTCAAAAAATTTTTCCCAAAAGGGAAACCCGAAGGGACTCCAGAAAGAGGGGGAGGGGGGACCCCACCAAGTGGGGGGAAACCAGTGCACACAAGAGGAAGAATGAAGGGGCTTCTGAGTGAGCTAGAAACCCCCAAAGGGAAAGGGGGCCCCCCAGAAAAACATCTCCCCAGGGTATTGAGAGGGGGAGCAAGGCGCTATTTACCCCCTAAACAACAATTTTTAATACACTATCAAAACGGGGTGAGTTTTCCCTAGGCAGGGAAAAGACAGAAAAATGTTTCCCAATCTTTAAAAAAGGAACAGACATGAACCCATTAAACTCCCAGACCAGTGTCAGGGACATGTTTTAGTTTTAAAAAACCCTGGAGAAGTTTTATCAGGAAAAGTGGGGGAACACCTAAAAGGAATGATTCATCAACACACCCCGAAAATGGTTTCAGGGACGGGAAATATGTGTCAAAAACCTAGGGAATTCTATAAATGGTGACACCCCAAAAGCCCAAAAGAGAGAGGGGGTGGGTGGTTTGCATTTTTTTGGGAAACCAAGAAGGCGTTTGACACATTTCCCACACAAGAAAATTGGTGCAAAAATGGAGGCCAAGCGGGAAAAACGGGGAAGGGGCCACACAATGGATCAGGGATATTTGCCGGAAGACACCCGCGAGCCCGGGTTTACGGGCAGTGTCAGAGGGGGCCCCCGGGAACCGGGGGGCCCCCCCGGGGGTTTCGCCCAGGACCAGTGGGTTTTGGAATTTTGAACGACATGACGGAAGGAATAGCCCTTGAGGTGCCCCTGTTTGCAGATGAGGTTAATTTAAAGAGAAGAATACACTCGATCGAAGCCCAGGCAGAATAAAAAGGGGATCTGGGAAAAGGCTGCAAAAAGGGCCCCAAAAATTGGCTCCTGGAGTTAAATCCCCCCAAATTTGAAAAGGTCATAAAGTTTGGGGGAAAGGGGGCAAAGAAGGCCGCAGAGGAGTACATTGGGGGGCCCGGGAGATACAAACCTCACTCAAGGAAAAAAGATCTTGGGGTGAGTATAACAAAAGCACATCCCTGAACCCAACACAACCAAATAACGGGCTGCAGCATATGGGCGCCTAAAAAACCTCAGAACGCATTCCGCCCTCTTAAATTTAAGGAATCTTTCGGGAAATGTACACCGTATACGTTGGCCCCAAAATTGGGTTTTCGGCCCATTTTGGAACCCAACCTAGCAAGAACGAAAAGAAATGGGAAAAAGTGAAAAGGTTTGCAAAAAGATAGTCCCCAGAGTTTAAAGGTTTTCCCTACGAGGAGGGGTTTTGGGGAATAAAGAGGGACACGGAGGACAGGAAATAGGGGGGACATGATAACGACATACAAAATCTAAAGGGGAATTGCAAGGGGGACAAAGACGGGAAAGGGTTCCGAGTTTGGGAACAGTAAAAGGGGACACATTTGGAAGCTAAAGACACGATGAATCACAGGATGTTAGGAAGTTTTCCCTTTAGCCAAGAGTAGTCAGTAATGGGGAATAGTTTGGGAACATGTAGTGGGGGCAAAGGGTCCCTACATAGTTTAAGCAGAGGTACGATAAAGTCACGGGTCGGGGGAAATGACCAGTAGCGATCATTTAAGGGGGGGGGCCAGGGGCTCGGACTTGACCCCCCCCAACCTCCCAAATAGGTGAGTAAACCCAGGTGGTACACACATAAACTAAACAAAACACAAACCACCCACAAAAACCCACACACACCAAAACACACGCCCCACACCACACACCACCACCCCAACCCCAAAAACCCCCACACACACACAACACACACCCAAACATACATACACCACACCATTAAAAACAACCAAAAACCCCCAAAAAAAACACAAAAACAAAACACACACCAACACACACACAAAACCACACACACACAACAACAACACACAACATACAAAACCCAAAACAAACACACCACACACACAACCCCACACACACACACAACACACACCCCACCACAAAACCCAAAAAAACAACACACATACAACCCACAACAAAAAACACAAAAACACAACACACAACACACCCCCCACAAAACCCCACACACACACACACACACACACCCAAAAACAAAGGGGCTCTGGGGCCTGGTGGGTTTTAACGCTCTCGTTCAACCCCGGGAGGGCCGGGGGTTTGAAATTCCCCCCTAGAGTTTGAAAATTGGCGTGTTCTTTCCCCCTGTTTTTTATGTTCCCTCAGTAAAATGGGTACCCGGGTGTTTTCGACTGGGTGGGTCGCATCCTGGGGCACTGACCTAAGGAAGGCCCGGTTTACAGGGCCGGGCCGCGGGGGCGTTGACCCCCGGGAAATTCTCCCGATAAACTCTCCAAAATAAAACCACACGCAAAGCACACACACCACACCACCACACACACATACAAACACACACACCACACACACACCCCAAACACCAACAAACAACACACCACACAGACATAAATCAAACACACATACACACACCCCCACACACCCCCACACCCCCCCACAACCCCACACACACCCACACACACGGGGCTAGGACTGACCCCCGCAACCACAAATAGGTGAGTACCCCACAACCCCACACACACACACCACACACACACACACCAAAACACAAAACACAAAAACACAAAACACCACAACACACCACCAACATAAACCCTTTTCAAAACCCTAAAAACTTTAATACCCCAAAAAACACTATAGAAACGTAAGGGAAAGAGCCAAGGGCCAGGGGAGCCCGAGACCCGGGACAGAGACCAGGCAGAAAAGGGGCCCGGGAGAAAAACCCCCAAACCGCAGAGACCCGGCAGAAGGGGCCCGGGCAAAGGGTTCTGGCCCAAGGGCCAAAGGGAGCTGTACCCGGGGCAGGGACCCGGGAGCAGGGACCAGGCAGCAGGGACCAGGCAGGATGTACCAGGGGAGCCAAAAAAAAGCCAGTTTTAAAACAGTGGTTAAAAACAAATTTCCCCTCGCTAATATCTCATTGTTAAAAACCCCTCAGTTTTAACAAAGGTTAAATTAGTACTGTGATCATGGAAAAAAAGGAATTTCTCCTAAGGACCAGCAAAACAGTAAAGAAACAGGGGAATAAAAAATATAAGGGAAGACAGGGCAGGACAAAAGATGAAAAGGGAAAATTTAAGGGTTTTTGGATCAAAGGAAAGGGGGCACGGGGACACAATAACTATAAACCATTTTTTTTTGGACGGCATATTCCAGTCTTTTGTTTTGTCTAAATACTTGCCAAATTTTTAAAGTGTGAATTTTTTTTTATTTCATTTTTTTGGAAGTAAAATTTTGTCTTACCCAAGTTTCCCGTTTTTCCCCGTAAAATTGGGTGGAAAATATTTTTAAAAAAGATTTTTTTTTGTGGGTGGAGTGGTTTTCCTGGGTGTTGTTTTTTCCTTTTTCAGGGTGGAGGTTTGAAAAAAGTTTTACACCCCCACACTGGGGAAGGATTTTTTGGAGAGGGCTGAGGAACTCACACCCCTTAAACCCCCAGAAGGATTGTGGTTGGGGGGTCTTTAGCGAAATCAAACCCCCTTTCCCTGAAAGAATTTTTTGGGGAGGTTGAGCGAAACTCACACCCCCCACCTAAAGGATTGTGTTTTGGGGGCGACGAAGCTCACAAACCCCACCCTGAGAAGGATTGTGTTGGAAGGTCTGAGCGAAGCTCCACCTCTAAACCCCGGAAGGGTTGGTTTTGGGGAGGGCTGAGCGAACTCAAAACCTCCAAACCCCGGGAAAGGGTTTTGTTTGGGGGGTCTGACGAAACTCAACCTCCACCCCGAGAAGGATTGTGTTGGGGAGGTCTTTAAAGCTCCCCACCCCCACCTGAGAAGGATTTTTTTGGGGAGGTTGACGAAGCTCACACCTCTCCAAAACATTGTCTTTAAAAAAATTTTAAGTTTTTACCATGCACTAAGGAAAAAAGCTGGTCTTCACCCACGAAAACCCAAAACAAATGGGTTAAATAATTTTAGACAAGGTAATTATAGCGAAAAAAAGAAAATTAATTTAAAATCGGAGGAAAATTTCGTGCTCTTAAATTTACTACAACAATACCCTATTTTTCCATTTAAATTTTTCCCAAAACACACACACACCCCACACACACACACACCACACAACACACACCCACACACACAAAACATATATAATAATTTTTATATATATATTTATATTTAATTATATATATTTTATATATATATATATAATATAAGAGAAATGGCTGTATAATCCTAACCTACCCCTCAAGGAAGGTTCCTTGATGTTGGTGAGAGGCTCTTGATTTAGGGAATTGGATCTGTGCTCCAGTTCCCCGAATTAAGCCTGAATGCCTTCCACACCCCCCCCCATAGGCGCTGTATAACCCTCCGGGTTTAGCGCTTCCCCCTTGATTATAATAATAATAATGTATAATCCTACGGGTTTAGCACTCCTGTGATAATAATAATAATAATAATAATAATAATAATAAGAGAAGTGGTTAATAAGGCTTCAAGAAAGAAGAATATTTGGATTTCTTCCTAAAAATATATTATATGAAGTAAATACTTAAATCTTACAGGAGGAATTTAATTATTTCCACCATCAGGTTTTTATAATAAAGAGAGGTTAAAAAAATTATATTTGGAAATGAGGTCATGTGAGTCTTTCTTTAAGAGTGAATCTTACCCTCGGTGTGGCACCCACCTCGGTCTGTTGGGTTAATTAAGAGGCACTGGGTCTAATGAATGGATGGGTGATCAGGTGGACATTGGATGTCGTGTTTACACGGCTGTGGCCTACCTGTTGCCCTTTATAGTTCTCCTGCCTAATTGGTTACTGTGGTGACCTGCCTGTTAGTCCTTACGTTCACCTGCCTACACGGCTGAGGTGGAGGCCTACCCGTTGATGCCCAGGCTGGGGTATCAGCCGCAGCAGGCACTGAAGCAGTATTCACGATGGTTGTGCTGGACGTCCACACGCACCTCCAGTCCTTCACAATAACATGTTAAGCTTCACCTCTCACTGCGTCCGTCCTCCACCGCCCTGTTATCAGTTGACGTCTCTGCTGATCGATGTTCATCCCAGCTTCAACCTTCCCCACATATTGCACACTCCTTTTGCTTTGCAAGTAACATTTCTCTCGCTGTTTTTTCCGGGTATGTTTGCTGTAACTAAGATGTTCAGTCACGCTAGTTATTGTGGTCATGCCTCAGTACTCTGCGTCTTCTCGCCAGGATGTGCTGGCCACGCCATCAGGTTGCGGCAGGAGGAACTTTTCTCAGCAAACACATGTGTGGCACTTGCATGTCGCCATGTACAACATGTACAACACCAAGTGTTGTACACGTGTCCTGTTCATCAACTGCACGCCATCAATAATATAACAGCCTCTTTAGACTAGGGTGCAGTAAATTTCCTTACCCATTCATAATTAGCCAAAAGAGAAAACTAGGACATAGGAGAGGAAACATGGCGTTTCGGTCCTTCCTGGATCAGTCAAATCACAGCTAAGCGAGGAAAAAGACAGGTTGGGGGGGGGGAGAGGATGTTGTAGGATGTGTCTTGAGGGATTAGGCATGAAAGATGTCAGGGATAATACGGCAGTAGTTTCAAAAATTGCCCAGTACTGACCATCAACATCCTGCCTGCTCAAAGACCGTGTAGGATGGTAGTAAATCTCAGTATTTCTCTTGAATGGCATCCTGAAGGATGGCAGTATATCTCAGTATATCTCGTGGATGGCATCCTGAAGGATGGCAGTATACCAGCGCTGGTCTTGGCAACAAACGGACTTAAGATAACAAATCGTAGTGTAAAAAAATGAGCTATTCCAAACAAAAACAAAACAGGTACCCGGTTACCACACAGGTACCTGGGTAGGTACCTATGTACTATCATCAACCCTGGTACCTCCGTGCGTGGGAAGGCAAATTCTACGACCTTCTACAAGGATATATATGCACAAGGTATATTCTTTTTCGTCGTGATGCTCAAGTATTTGAGAGAAAGATATGAAGTGTTGCCAGTAACATGATACACACGTCTTTAGCTGAGATTAAGCTCATTAATGCCTCATTATTTACAAGGGAAACAAATACCAATCTCTCCTCTTCCCAAAGAAATTTAGTTAAGGATACTCGTTAATCATGCTATTTAATTATGCTGGTCAGCAGTGTTCGTTAATCATACTTGTTTTGAAAAGGTAAACGTTAAAATTTCACATCTTGAAGCAGAAACAAAGAAAAGAAAGGAAATAAAGCCAGTATAAATAAAAAATTCTTGTGTATATATATATATATATATATATATATATTATATATATTTATATATAATATATATATTATATATATATATATATAATATATATATATATATATAGGTATGTGGTAGACTTGATAGTGTAATGTTAGATTGTACAGGAGAAATCTATGGGATATTGTAGGGTGGGTGCAGGAGGTCGGAGGACCGGTTGGTGGAATGATGAGGTAAAGAAGGTGGTAGGGGAGACATTTTTGCAATGTAGGAATTGGCCTTTATTTTAAAGGTGTTTTTTCTGCTTTTTTTCATCATATGTGTGCAAAACTTTCTTATAGTTTCAGGGACATTCTATGTCGCCTTTTTTTTTTTTTAACACTGGTAAAAGGTTTGACATCTTCCATCTGTCTGTTGAATAACTACGTACTTCTAGTAATATCTAAGGTATTTCTAGAGTGGATATCATAACTGTTCCATACATTCTAGTTATATTCACTTTGATTCCGATAGTTCTTTTCTGGACTCTTTTATGTAATGGTTTGCACATTACCTCCTGAATCCTTGGGTAGTTTCTTGTTCTCCATTACTCTTTATCTTTTCTCTTTATTTAATTCTACTTTCTACATATCATACACGGTTGAAGGCACATGATAGTGTGATCAGTGAGTCAGTGCAGTCTGCAGTCTCTGTGTGGCTTCATTTGTGTAGGTTCCCCACTCAGTAGAGTGGTAGTGGCGTCGACATGTTTATTGCTCTCGGCAGGCTACGTCTACCAGCAGGTCCGCCTCTTAGTCTGATAATATATACGTACCTTCTTAGCATTCATGGCCGTTTTACCTTAAAGATACTTTATGTGACAGACTTACTTCCTAATTTTGGGCTTTTTAATCGTTGTGTTGCAGGCTAAATGTTTGTACCCGAAATTTGGTATTTTTTACAATATTTAATATTTTCCTCTCTCCTCTCTCTCCCCTCTCTCTCCTCTCTCTCTCTCTCCTCCTCCTCTCTCTCCCCTTCTCCTCTCCCCTCTCTCTCTCTCTCCCCTTTCTCTCTCTCCTCTCTCCTCCTCTCTCCCCTCCTCCCCCTCCCCCTCTCCTCTTCTCTCTCATACACAGAGGTAAGCCCCTGGTTACAATCACTACCTAGTTACGGGTAGTAAGGAGTCACCAGCAAATTCCTGAAGGGCGATCAGGTATATATAGTTAAACAAGACTACTAGTTACGGGTTCATGTAGCGGTCCAGGTACAAGTCTTTGGCAAGTTACGTACCGTAACTAAACAAATAAAAGTCGTTAACTGGTTAAACGGGATATTAGGTTACAGGTGAGTGCATGTGACCTAATCTGTGATCAGCAAGGCAAAGGCGTTATGTACAGGTATTTATTTACATGTGAGTGCAGGTGGCCAAGTGTACATGACTAGTAACAGACGTTTACTTATAGATGAGTACACATGGCCAGGTAGGGGTAGTTACAGGCGAGTTGCGTGTGGCGACGCTTTTAATTGTGGTAGAGGAGCTGATGTGCTTGGCACTCCTGAATAATGCATAATGTCTCCGGTTAGAGTCGAGTAAGTGAATACTGAAGTTGCAGTGACTTAGTGAGCAGATGCACGCGCAGGAGCTACTGCAACACTGATTACTGAACCCGGAGGCGTCATGCAGTGTGAGGCGGATTCTGCTTTCTGCTCCCACACCTCACACCAGCTCCACCTCCAGTGCTGATGAGTCGTTTGAGGTGGATTCTGCTCTCACATCTCACACCAGCTCCACCTCCATGCGCTGGTCGTTGAGGGGGATTCTGCTCACATTCACACCACTCCACCCCATGCTGCTAGATTTAAGGGGTTTCTCCCTCCAGTTTTCACCAGCTTCACTTTCAGCAATTTTCGGTTTTTAAAAGTATCGCCATTAAAATTTAAATGCTTTGGGTTTTCGAGAAGCTTACATCTCAATCTGGGGGTTGTGAAAAAGGGAAAATTGCACAAAGGGAACATTTCAAATTTTCTGCGCGAGGAAAAAACCCAAAAAAGACAAAGGGGGGGAAATTTAAATGGGGGGAAACCCCCTTTGGGGAAACACTTGGGGAAGGGGGAACATATACATCCTCTTTTTTTTGTGATGTAGTGCAAGCCTCACTTTTTCTTTCTTTGCGACGACGGGTGAACCAAGGGTTTTCTTTTAAGCTCTACTTATAGATTATCAGGGTTGTCCGGCCACACTGGGCTCAATCTTGCATCACTGGGTCTTTGTCTGGTTTTCAGGGTTTTTTTGGGGGGAGACTGATACAGCAACCATGACCGGGTTTAGGAAAACTTTCGGGTATCACCACCGAATCACAAATAAGGGCATGGTAGAGATGGTGGGATTGAGGGAAAATGGGGGATAATAAAATGAAGGAAAAGAGGTGGCAGAGGAAATAAAAAAATATAAGAAGGGAGTGAAGGGAATTAGAAAGGGGAAAAAGAAAAAGGACAGTGAGAGGAAGCCTAAATAAAGGGGTGGATGACGCAAACATTAAAATTCAAATGCTCATAATTTACAAAAGTATTAAAACTTAAAGATAGTGTAAAGTTTTTCCTTTGTAAAACTCATGGATGTTTATGCCAGTTTAACTCCACCCTTAAAAGACCCAGTTTTACCGTGCCAATACAGCATTTAAATTACTGGGAACGCCTCAGAGTCCTATATATATGTACTCGCTGGAGCGTAGGAGAGAGAGAGCTACATGATAATATATACCTGGAGAGTACTTGAGGGCCTTGTCCCAAATCTGCACACTGTCATAACAGTAAACTGGAGTGAGAGGTACAGGGGGAAGTTTAGAATAAACCCACCTGGAATAAACCCATTGGTATGGGAGAAAACGTTGTATCAATATACGTGGTACGAGACAGTTCATTATCTTACCAGAAGATATCAGAAACACTGCTGGTCAAGTGTCAGATCAACCTGGCTGTAATGGATATGTGAGCCAGCGAGCATCCAGCAGCAACAGCCTGATTGACCAAGCTGACACACTCTCGAAACTCATCAAAGGTATATCAAAAACATATGGACGCTTGTAACAGCTTAACTCCACTCGTAAAAGGTCCAATCCTACCGTAGACGCTTTTACCAATTTAACTCCACTGTTTGGGTTCAGTCCAATCGACGACGCCAACGTCAGGTCCAATCCCATCGTAAACCTAGATGAACCGTGTTCAGAGAGGCTTGCATACTAAGCTGTCATGGTGACTCGAACTCTATCCTTAGTATAGAGACGTACTCTGGCAAATCCCTTCCCCCGTTCTCCTCCTTACTCTCTCCTCCCCCTCTTCTCTCCATTCCCCAATCTCCCCACGTCCCAATAACTAAGTTCTGCCATCTCCTCCGTACCAAGCGCAACTGGAAATCTCTCTTATTTTTTAGTAAAATATTTCCGATCTGGATGATAATGTGACCAGCCTGGGATTTTAAACACGACCGGTGGAGGTCACTAACCAAGTCAACCAGGTTTATACACAAAACTGAACATTAAAATGGTATAAAATACCGACAGGTTGTTAGGTAAGACACATATGCAACAGTTAGGTATCTTTATTATGAAACGTTTCGCCTACACAGTAGGCTTCTTCAGTCAAGTACAGAAAAGTTGATAGAAGCAGAAGATACTTGAACACGAGGGACTGAGGGACTGACCACCTCAAAACTTTAAGGGTGATGGACTGATTACATCGTCTTCAAGTATCTTCTGCTTCTATCAACTTTTCTGTACTTGACTGAAGAAGCCTACTGTGTAGGCGAAACGTTTCATAATAAAGATACCTAACTGTTGCATATGTGTCTTACCTAACATACACAAAACTGTCCCTGGACTGCACCGGCTAACCAACCACCTCTTCAACCTTACATGTAACACCACAGGAGGCCTCCCTAGCACCGTGTGTAATGACCTGTTGGTAATCACCTATTTGAGTTTGCTAAAGAAGTGATTTCCAACATCTCTATATCTCAATTACTGGTACAGCTCCTGGATCTGGTCTCCCCCAACCACTAATCATCAGATGAGGTTCTAATGGACGATGTTGTTTGCTTACACAACCTCCTCACAAAGTGTTCAATCCATCCTTTGTTTAATTGCGGCAGTCAGTTCAGGTGTGGCTTTCTCGACCTGTTTCTACCCACCTCTTACTGCCTGTCCTTGTCGATACCTCTGGGTATCTTGTATGTTGTGATCATGTCTCCTAAAAGCCTTTACTTTGCCTGCTCAATTTCTTTTTAAAAATCTTCCTAAACTTTCAATTTATCAGTGTTCTCTCTCTCTTCCTCTCTCTCTCCCTCTCTCGCTCTCTCTCATCTCCCTCTCTCATCATCTCTCTCCCACCCATCTCTCTCTCTCCCTCTCTCTCCTTCCCATCTGACTCCTGACTGTCTTTAACACATCTCATGGTACACACCAGGTCACCGTGCTGACACACACCAGGTCATCGTGCTGACAATCCAGGTCACCATGTTGATACACCAGGTCACTATGCTGACACACCAGGTCACAGTGCTGACACACCAGGTCACAGTGCCGACACACCAGGTCACAACGCTGACACACACCAGGTCACAGTGCTGACACATTAGGTCACAGTGCTGATACTAGATCACAGTACTGACACATCAGGTTACAGTGCTGACGCACCAGGTCACAGTGCTGAAACACATCAGGCCACAGTGCTGAAACACATCAGGTCACAGTGCTGACACAAACCAGGTCACAATACTGACACACGCACCAGGTCACAGTGCTAACACACCAGGTCACAATGCTGACACACACACACCAGGTCACAGTGCTGAAACACACCAGGTCATAGTGCTCACACACACACACACCAGGTCACAGTGCTGACACACACCAGGCCACAGTGCTAATACACACTAGGTCACAGTGCTGGCACACACTAGGTCACAGTGCTGACACACCAGGTCACAGTACTGGCACACAAGGTCACAATGCTGACACACCAGGTCAAAGTGCTGACACACACCAGGTCACAGTGCTGACACATACCAGGTCACAGTGCTGACACACCAGGTCACGGTGCTGACACACCAGGCCACAGTACTGACACCAGGTCACAGTGCTGACACACCAGATCACAGTGCTGACACACCAGGTCACAGTGCTGACACACCAGGTCACAGTGCTGACACACCAGGTCACAGCACTGACACACCAGGTAACAGTACTGACACACCAGGTGACAGTGCTGACACATCAGGTGACAGTGCTGACACACCAGGTCACAGTGCTGACACACCAGGTGACAGTGCTGACACACCAGGTCACAGTGCTGACACACCAGGTGACAGTGCTGACACACCAGGTCACAGTGCTGGCACACCAGGTCACAGTACTGACACACCAGGTCACAGTACTGACACACCAGGTCACAGTGCTGACACACCAGGTCACAGTACTGACACACACCAGGTCACAATGCTGACACACCAGGTGACAGTACTGATACACCAGGTGACAGTACTGATACACCAGGTGACAGTACTGATACACCAGGTGACAGTGCTGACACACCAGGTCACAGTGCTGACACACCAGGCCACAGTACTGACACCAGGTGACAGTGCTGACACACCAGGTGACAGTGCTGACACACCAGGTCACAGTGCTGACACACCAGGTCACAGTGCTGACACACAAGGTCACAGTACTGACACAACCAGGTCACAGTGCTGACCACACCAGGTCACATTGCTGACACAACCAGGTCACAGTGCTGACACACCAGGTGACAGTGCTGACACACCAGGTGACAGTGCTGACACACCAGGTCACAGTGCTGACACACACCAGGTCACAGTGCTGACACACCAGGTCACAGTACTGACACACCAGGTCACAGTGCTGACACACACCAGTCACAGTGCTGACACACCAGGTGACAGTGCTGACACACCAGGTCACAGTACTGACACACCAGGTCACAGTGCTGACACACCAGGTGACAGTGCTGACACACCAGGTGACAGTGCTGACACACCAGGTCACAGTGCTGACACACCAGGTCACAGTACTGACACACCAGGTCACAGTGCTGACACACCAGGTCACAGTGCTGACACACCAGGTGACAGTGCTGACACACCAGGTCACAGTACTGACACACACCAGGTCACAGTCTGACACACCAGTGTCACAGTGCTGACACACCAGGTCACAGTGCTGACACACCAGGTCACAGTGCTGACACACCAGGTCACAGTGCTGACACACCAGGCCACAGTACTGACACCAGGTGACAGTGCTGACACACCAGGTCACAGTGCTGACACACCAGGTCACAGTGCTGACACACCAGGTCACAGTGCTGACACACCAGGTCACAGTGCTGACACACCAGGTCACAGTACTGACACCAGGTCATAGTGCTGACACACCAGGTGACAGTGCTGACACACCAGGTCACAGTGCTGACACACCAGGTCACAGTACTGACAACACCAGTCACAGTGCTGACACACCCAGTCACAGTGCTGACACACCCAGGTCACAGTGCTGACACACACCAGTCACAGTGCTGACACAACACAGGTCACAGTGCTGACACACACCAGGTCACAGTGCTGACACACCAGGTCACAGTGCTGACACACCAGGTCACAGTGCTGACACACCAGGTCACAGTGCTGACACACCAGGTCACAGTGCTGACACACCAGGTCACAGTGCTGAACACACCAGGTCACAGTGCTGACACACCAGGTCACAGTGCTGACACACACCAGGTCACAGTGCTGACACACACCAGGTCACAGTGCTGACACACACCAGTCACAGTGCTGACACACACCAGGTCACAGTGCTGACACACACCAGTCACAGTGCTGACACAACCAGGTCACAGTGCTGACACACACCAGGTCACAGTGCTGACACACACCAGGTCACAGTGCTGACACACACCAGGTCACAGTGCTGACACACACCAGGTCACAGTGCTGACACACACCAGGTCACAGTGCTGACACACCAGGTCACAGTGCTGACACACACCAGGTCACAGTGCTGACACACACCAGGTCACAGTGCTGACACACACCA
>NC_069401.1:6057860-6097860 GCF_026875155.1 Cherax quadricarinatus
GGTTGGGGAAGTGGGTGGCAGGGTGCTATGGAATTCTACTGCATAGTGTGGGGTGGGGGCTGTGGGTGTGGAGTGTGGTTTGTATTGGGATAGTATGTTTGGCTGTGGGCTTCTGAGAGTGGTTCTGTGGGTGTTTGCTATAGTTGTCCTCTGCTGACTCTATCCTTGTCTCTTTCTAGCCCCTTTCGTGTCTGTATCCTCTCCCTCAGCTGCTGTCGTTCCATTCTCGTTCTGTCGTGGTCTAGGAACACCCTTCTGTATGTTGATGATTTCTTCAGCTGTGGTTTCTTCTGAAGGATCCTGTTCCTTACTGTTTCTGTCTTGATAATCAATTTGACTGGCCGATATCTCCCCTTTGAGTACCCCCCCTATTCTCTGAAAATATACTCTCTCATCATATCCTCCTTATCATATCTAATGATGTTTTCAATCTCTTATTTTTCTCTCTGCCGTCTTTCATTATATGTCTTTCCTTCGCTCTCCTGAAGCCCATGAATAAAGACTGACCTCTCCCTCTCCTCCTCTCATTGTGTGTGCGTGTGTACTTGTACATAACTGTGACGACCTTGCTCTCCCAGGTTTATCGCTCTGCCCCACACTAGACCAGCTGCCTGACACCCATCACTACCCTCCCTTCCCCACATTCGTAAACACACACACACACATAAAAAAAACATTCACACATTCCAGTACTTCAGCAGTCTCTCAGCTTCAGTCTATATTCCTCCACTTACCGCACCACTCAACACTCAACATTTTTGTTAAATTCACTCCAGGTACTTTTTGCAGACTCGCACTTCCGGTCACTTTTGAGTGAATTTCTGGCCAGTTCTGAGTGCACTTCTAGTTAATTTTGAAGGCATAACTGTTCGCTTTTGAGTGCATTCCACTACAAGACGTGATCCCAGGACATTCTTGAGTGACGTAAACAGCCGAACGAGGTGGTTATGGTAATCTTAAATGGTAAAAACGCAGAGGTAAAAATCTGATTTGTTTTCCGTAAAGGAAGTTGTCAGAGAGAGAAAACTGATTGCTTGATGAGGAAGGAGGGTATGTCACTGTGTATGTGTGTGTGTGTGTGTGTGTGTGTGTGTGTGTGTGTGTGTGTGTGTGTGTGTGTGTGTGTGTGTGTGTGTGTGTGTGTGTGAGGGGATGGAGTGTGAGAGAACGGGATGATGGCAACATCCACTGACCTGTATTTGCCCTTCTGCAGATGGAGTCAGTTATCTATGTGTGGTGTGTACTTAGCGCACCGTGGGTGCATGGGCGGGTGAGGCTAGTGCATAGGAGTGCATGGAAAAGACAGATACAGTAGAGGACTGTAAGTCTACACCGAGGCTATTTGCTGAGAAATTTCTGCTTACGTCAAGATTATAATCTATTAAGGAGCAGTATGTGTAATCTATGTGTTTGAGACAAGGATAGAAGAGCGGGGAGAGGATAGTGGGATGGGCAGGTGGACAGTCGAATGGAAAACGCCCAAAGGTTGAAAATGAAGGCACATATTACATTTTATGATCTCTACAGTCCGTATTATCCCTAAGGAAAGAAATTACTGCTTCGAGCTGGTTTGCTGAGTTATCCCTGATTAGTGATCTTGTGAGTGCCAGCACGTGGCACCCTTCCCAGCTGCTTCTGAGTGCAATTAACCTATAGCTAGGTGGTCAGAGCGTCCGGTTCACAACTGATTTCGATTCCCTGGACCGGCAAAAACGTATGTACTGGTTTTCTAAGACCTCCGCCGAAACTACCATGAAAAGGGGCGTTCTAGTCAATTGTCGAGGCTGGCAACGTGTAAGGTGGCTTTTCAAAGAGAGAAACTCCACTATTTATGTGTTGGACACACTGTATCCAGACACATCTGTGATTACCTTATGTGTGTGCATACGCGGGTACACACACCGGCAGACAGACCCACCCGGTGATGGACTGACCTGACCCCCTTGTGGTGCGGGTCACCTTACAGACTTAATGTTGATAGTCTGAGAAAATATAGAGGGGGGAATGAATACATAAAAATAAGGGAGGGAGGGATAGACGGCAGCAGCAGGGAGGGAGGAAGGGAGAGGGAGACAAGGTGAGGATACACAGCGAGCATGTAAAGTAGGGTGAGTAAGTTTAGGGAGTTAGTACCAGACTGACCAATCAGACAAGGTACTAGACTGACCCATTAGACAAGGTACCAGACTGACCAATCAGACAAGGTACTAGACTGACCCATTAGACAAGGTACCAGACTGACCAATCAGACAAGGTACTAGACTGGCCCATTAGACAAGGTACCAGACTGACCAATCAGACAAGGTACTAGACTGACCAATCAAACAAGGTACTAGACTGACCAATCAGACAAGGTATCAGACTGACCAATCAGACAAGGTACCAGACTGATTTGTCAAATAAAGTACCAAACTGACCCCATTAGAGAAGGCACCAGACTAACCCATCAGAGAAGGTACCAAACAGACCCATCAGAGAAGATACCAGACTGACTCATCAGAGAAGGTACTTTATCTAAACCCAACATCATTGGAAGAGCGAAGTGTCAGGGTAGACATGGGCATGGCGTAAAAGGTACTCGGAGGTATTGACAGAGCAGACAGGGGCAGACAGTTTGACAAGGGAGGAACCAGAACGAGGCAGACAAGAGAGAACTGAGCACACATGAACCATAACCACGCAGAAGAACCGACCCGTATATATTCTATTTATACGTTAGTTGATAAAATAATCGAGTTCTGGATTATTATTATTATTATTATTGTTATTATTATTATTGTTATTATTATTATTATTATTATTATTATTATTATTATTATTATTATTATTATTATTATTATTATTATTATTATTATTATTATTATCGAGTTCTGGATTATTATTATTATTATTATTATTATTATTATTTTTATTATTATATTATTATTATTATTATTATATTATTATTATCGAGTTCTGGATTATTATTATTATTATTATTATTATTATTATTATTTTTAAATTATTATTATTATTATTATTACTATTTATGGAAAGCGTAGGGATGATTTTAAGTCATTTAAAGAAATGTGATAAAGGACAAGAGATAAGGAACTAACCACATTAGCCAGTTTAATGTTAAAGTGGAACCAGGAGCTATACACCCACAGACACAGCTCGTTGAGTACATATACATCTGTGACGTACAATGCCTTTGATACACACACACACATACACAATCTGGAGAGTGATGTGGTGGAGGCAGGATCCATACATAGCTTTAAGAAGAGATACGACAAAGTTCATGAAGCAGAGAGGAAGGGCCCAGGAGTTGTGAATCGACCCCTGCAACCACAAATAGGTGAATGCAACTAGGTGAGTACACACACACACACACACACACACACACACACACACACACACACACATACACACACACTGTACCTATTTATGAACACATACAATGCATATACACATATACACATACACAAAAATAAGGAATAACAAACTATATATCCATTGGAGGTCATGCAGGAGGATATGGATAAACAAAATGCGTAGAAAGTAATCCTATTAGGATTATAGGGTGGAGTGGGGAAGAGGGATGGAGTAATAGATGGAGAGGATGGCTAGGGAATAGAGAGGGGTTAGAAGGCTAAAAGAGGGAGAGGGAACAGAAACAGAAAAAAGTCAGATTGAGAGATGGATGGAAGAGGCGGAGGCTTAAGATAGATCAAAAAGGAAGAGGAGGTGGGAGAGGGATGATTGAATGGAAGGGAAGGGAAAGGTGAGCCAGGGATTAACACAGTAACACAGTCGACAGGAAAAAGATGAGAATGGTATGAGTAAACTAGGAGAAGGCTAAGATAAAGCTAGGAGAAAGTTAAGATAAAGTTAGGAGAAGGCTAAGATAAAGCTAGAAGAAAGTTAAGATAAAGCTAGGAGAAGGCTAAGATAAAGCTAGGAGAAAGTTAAGATAAAGCTAGGTGAAGGCTAAGATAAAGCTAGGAGAAAGTTAAGATAAAGCTAGGAGAAGGCTAAGATAAAGCTAGGAGAAAGTTAAGATAAAGCTAGGAGAAAGTTAAGATAAAGCTAGGAGAAAACTAGAAAGCTAAGCTTATGCTAGGAGAAGACTAGGAGAAAGCTAGGAGAAAGGGTAGTGTTTCAGCCGCTACAGAGGCAGGAAGACGGGTTATAGCGGCTACAAAGCTCCAGCGGCTAAGAGCCGCTACATAGTTACAGAACACGGGTGTAAATTTTGATTTGGGGAAGAGTCAGGCTTGTTTGCTCTTCCGTAAAAGGTTGCGATGGTCATAGCATTCCAGAGGCGCACCCCTCCCACCTCTCCAGGAGCTGGGCGGGGCCGCTGGGCCTAGCAGTGGTGTCCTAGGAGCAGGTGTGGTCATGCGGGCTGGGGTGTGGGCGTGGGCGGGGGCGGGAGAAGGGGGTTGCGGGCGGAGATGAAAGGCTCGGGTATTTATGGAAGCGTGGACGGCGCCTGCCGAAGAGCTCCGAGTGACGGCCTTGTGTTTACCGCCGCTGAAACACTAATTTTAAACATGTTGGGATTATGTCCCGTCACGCTGATATTGACCCCTTCAACGGTACGCCCGCGTACATGCCCGTATGCTAGCAGACACACCCGTGCATTTGCGCGGACATACGTACTCGAGGCACGCATTAACAGTGCACATTCTGGGTATATACAAGGCGGAAGAAATTGAAAACTTCTTTCAGACCCCGAAATAAAGTCTTTGAAGACACTATAAACGACATATGTTGCATGGACATGCGTCCTTCACACCTGGTGAAGCACGTACAGAAGCTTAACGTAGTCAAACGTTAACCGGAATGGCTACGTTGAGCTTGAGACGAGGGAGCGAGAGCAAGAGAGACAGATGGAAGCTAAATCGAAGGTGAGTCAGTGATTTTAGAAAGTACCCCTTCAGTCTTAGGGTTAAAAAAAAACGGGGAGGGAGGGGGAGAGGGAATCAAGTACGAGATGGATAGAAGCAAATTCCACGCAGTTTCAGCAGTAAATATTAATGGGAGGAAGACGCTAAAATCCACACTGGTTGATCGTGCGTCAGAAGAGACCTGAGACTCAGACCTTCCATTGCCTGGCGAGTACAATTTATGAATACTGAACTTTACCAGCTCTGACCTGCCACCCACCATCTGAGCGCTACCACCCACTCTGTTACCCAGTCTGCCATCCACCTGCCACCCACCCTGCCACCCACCCTGCCACCCGCACTGCCACTCGCCCTGCCACCCACCAATATATCATTTCACACATTTTCCGTATCATCGACTTTCTCGCGCTGGTTACGTAAGAATATTTCACTGAAGATTGAGTGTTTGTTTGACCTTCCCATCTTCAGTATTGCTCTTAACCCTCCCCCCCCCTTTCTCCTTCCCCAACCACACCCTAACCCCTATCCCCCCCGACCACACCCGTGACCACCCTCCGGTCTTCCCTCCTCCAGTGGTATAGGTGGTATTGGTAGTATTGGTGGGATGCTATTTAGTATTTTCTTTCTCAGTCTTTCGGTGGACAGAAAGACCTCAAGGATGACCACAAATCTGGAGAACGACCTCGAGGAAACCAAGATACTCGAGAACGACCTCGAGGAAACCAAGATACTCGAGAACGACCTCGAGGAAACCAAGATACTGGGAAACGACCTCGAGGAAACCAAGATACTCGAGAACGACCTCGAGGAAACCAAGATACTCGAGAACGACCTCGAGGAAACCAAGATACTCGAGAACGACCTCGAGGAAACCAAGATACTCGAGAACGACCAAAACACTCAAGGACGACTCCGTCACTCGACGGACACTTCGCTGTGTTCCAACTCTGAAACAAAAACAAAAAAAAAAAAACAGAAACGTGATTTATATTGACCACTAATTCTGCTTATTATGGTTTTTTCCCCTCACATATCGATTTCCTCTGTGACTTTTAAACCCACCTGAAGGTTGCTGTCAAATTGCTACGCCTCGGAGCAGCAGTCCATGTTTTTGTGAGTGTGTCGTGAGAGAACTCTGACGAGGAGTGACATAGGTGGTCCACTCACTTCCATGGCTGTCGACGCTCTTCAATTTTCCATTTACCCCTCTCCTTAATCTTTTTTTTTTTTTTGATACTCCGCATGTATTTTGCCTACTGCCTTTCCTCTACCTCATCCTCTTTCTACTACTCTTCATCACTCTCTTCCTCCTTGAGACGTCATTCCTGAGGCAGTTCCTCTGGGTGTAAGTTACTCACCAGTGTGGACTCACTACCCTCGTAGGTGTCACCCTAAGTGTGATGTATCATTCATCTCGCCCAGGATTTATGCTGATTTCGTGCCCCTCCCTACCCAGTCTCCCCCTATATCTACTTCGCCCCTCTCGGATAATGTACACTGCTGCATCCTCTTCCTTCCCTCAGCGGGGACACCAAAGCGCCACAGTTCTGGCTGGTAACAAACGTGATGAATTGTCGCTCGTGAAACCTGGGATTACCAACTGAAGAAGCTCCTCTTGGCGACAGTAATCCCCGGGTCACATTCACTGGGCATCACTGCACGGTTGCTATAACTCCCCTTGCAGGATCTTCTCAATAGACGGTGTTGACTAAGGACGGATGAGGGAGGGGAGGACCAGCAGAGCCATTCAGATAGACCAGTCCCCTCCCAGTTCCTCTCGTCCCTTCAATCTTCCGTTTAACTTCTAGCAACGTATAGCAATTCTTGTTGGTGTCCGTTGAGAAGACATTTGTTAGGCAAGGCACTAACGTTTATTACGTCTTTAAAAGTGATGAGGTGTGAGGTTGGAGGAACAAGAGTCTCCCACAAGGAACGACGACCAATAGACAAACATAAAGAATCCAAGAGCCTCATGCGAGACGAGTCTTCTGGCTCCTCTGATAACTTACTGGTTAACCATTCAGGTAACCTTCTTAGATCATCCTGTGGTTCTTTGTAGTCATCGTTAGAGTATAGTTTCTGCCTATCACCACAGCACTGGCAGTAAGAGCTTTAATAACCAACTCTACAACACGTGGGTTTCTCAACCGTCCTTCACCACAGCACTGGTAATAGCAGTATTAACCCATGCCACAGCATTCGTAAAAACTACCACTCACCATGGCACAAAAACGTGACCATTGGCCATGTTTCATCTGGGTTACAGACAACACAAAGTGGCCCACCTTGTCACACTGTGGTCGTCCTTTCAGCTTTGTCATTGCTTCAGATATTCGCTAGGAAATTTAATATAATTGATTAGAGAAGAGTGATTTTTTTTATACCCGAGAAAAATAGCAGCAGATATAGCAATTGGTGAGGAATTTGACGTCTGAAAGTAAATTCCTTCGGAATTTTTTTTTGGAATATATAATATCAAACACAGCGCAACTTCTCCGTTATCTTATCATTGTCAAGAAGAGCAAAGTTTCCTGGTCAGAATCTTAAATTTGTTTGTAACAGATAAAAAAAATTGTTATAAAGAATGTGTAACCAGTGTCCAGTTCCTCATTCTTTGCATATCCAGAAGCTCTTATGCTACCATCCACAGGTCAGAACTACCGTCCACAGGGCGGATATGGTAATACACAGGTCAAAACTACCGTCCACAGGGCGGATATGGTAATACACAGGTCAGAACTACCGTCCACAGGGCGGATATGGTAATACACAGATCAGAACCACCGTCCACAGGGCGGATATGGTAATACACAGGTCAGAACTACCGTCCACAGAGTAGATATGGTAATACACAGGTCAGAACTACCGTCCACAGGGTGGATATGGCAATACACAGGTCAGAACTACCGTCCACAGGGTGGATATGGTAATACACAGGTCAGAACTACCGTCCACAGGGCGGATATGGTAATACACAGGTCAGAACTACCGTCCACAGGGTGGATATGGTAATACACAGGTCAGAACTACCGTCCACAGGGTGGATATGGTAATGCACAGGTCAGAACTACCGTCCACAGGGTGGATATGGCAATACACAGGTCAGAACTACCGTCCACAGGGTGGATATGGTAATACACAGGTCAGAACTACCGTCCACAGGGTGGATATGGCAATACACAGGTCAGAACTACCGTCCACAGAGTAGATATGGTAATACACAGGTCAGAACTACCGTCCACAGGGTGGATATGGTAATACACAGGTCAGAACTACCGTCCACAGAGTGGATTTGGTAATACACAGGTCAGAACTACCGTCCACAGGGTGGATATGGTAATACACAGGTCAGAACTACCGTCCACAGGGTGGATATGGCAATACACAGGTCAGAACTACCGTCCACAGAGTAGATATGGTAATACACAGGTCAGAACTACCGTCCACAGGGTGGATATGGTAATACACTGGTCAGAACTACCGTCCACAGGGTGGACATGGTAATACAAAGGTCAGAACTACCGGCCACAGGGTGGATATGGTAATACAAAGGTCAGAACTACCGTCCACAGGGTGGATATGGTAATACACAGGTCAGAACTACCGTCCACAGGGTGGATATGGTAATACACAGGTCAGAACTACCGTCCACAGGGTGGATATGGTAAAACACAGGTCAGAACTACCGTCCACAGAGTGGATATGGTAATACACAGGTCAGAACTACCGTCCACAGAGTGGATATGGTAATACACAGGTCAGAACTACCGTCCACAGAGTGGATATGGTAATACACAGGTCAGAACTACCGCCACAGGGTGGATATGGTAATACAAAGGTCAGAACTACCGTCCACAGGTGGATATGGTAATACACAGGTCAGAACTACCGTCCACAGGTGGATATGGTAATACACAGGTCAGAACTACCGTCCACAGGTGGATATGGTAAAACACAGGTCAGAACTACCGTCCACAGAGTGGATATGGTAATACACAGGTCAGAACTACCGTCCACAGAGTGGATATGGTAATACACAGGTCAGAACTACCGTCCACAGAGTGGATATGGTAATACACAGTCAGAACTACCGTCCACAGAGTGGATATGGTAATACACAGGTCAGAACTACCGTCCACAGAGTGGATATGGTAATACACAAGTCAGAACTACCGTCCACAGAGTGGATATGGTAATACACAGGTCAGAACTACCGTCCACAGGTGGATATGGTAATACACAGGTCAAACTACCGTCCACAGAGTGATATGGTAATAACAGTCAAACTACCATCCACAGAGTGGATATGGTAATACACAGGTCAGAACTACCGTCCACAGGGCGGATATGGGTAAAAAGGAATATCGAAGCATATATATATATATATATATATATATATATATATAATATATATATATATATATAGGATGGGGTCCACCTCTGGTGTAAATTGTGGGACCCATAGCCTCGGAGAAGTGGATAAAAAGGCTTCAAGGAAAAATATTTGGATTTCTTCCTGAAGCCGTTTGAATATTCCACTTCCCCTACCACCCCATCTTTTCATATTTATTTTTTTTTACTAATAGGAATATTTTATTACATAATATGGTACAGAAGATTTAAGAGATACATTATTGATATAAAGGTGGCATGTACGGTACATGTTGTTACGTGTGTATCACCGATTATAAGGTGAAAATCTCATCCAGCTCCTCAGAGCTGGGGCGTGTGCCCAAAATACAGCAGGCATTACCCCTTTGAACAGCCGCACTGAGCCGCTGGAACAGAAAACTAGCTGCCCTGGGATCCCTAGTTACCCTGATGAGTCTTTTTCCCAGCTCCTTAAGGAATTTAGATGCACTCTTTCCCCATGAGCCAAGGGTCTCTGAGCCTATGGGAACAAACATATAATGATGGGCAAGTTCTCCATATTTTCTAGACTTTTGGGACTCCCTGAAGCTGGCAGCTGCTCCTCCTTCCTCCCTGGTGTATTGGAGATAGGTATCAGCCAAGGTAGATGCACATGTATAGTCCCACACCACCTGCTTCCCATCTGTCCAGGCTTGAAGGGTGATACCATCTGGACGCTTCTGGCTGCCATCAGATCTGCATAGTTGGGGTGGCTCCCTTACTGCTGGGCATCCAGCTGTTGTGAGGCTCCTCTTGATAATGTTATTAACCTCCTCATGTCTTGCAATCTTTCCCTCGGATTTACGGCACACAAGACCATGGTACCCGAATCGGTCTGCTGCTTCACTGCCACAAATACACCTGTGTTCGGCGAGAATAGGGGCGGCAAGTCGAAGGGCAACACCGATGCGGATGGTCTGTGGGTCGAGACGTGTGCCAAGGCTGGAGTTGGGAACAGCCAACAGAAAGTCCCAGCATGAGGGGCTCTCACTGCCAGGAGGCGGGCTCTATCCTTCCCTGACACACTCTGAAGCATTGTTGAGGCTATATTTTCCACTATTGGACCATCCCAGTGCGATTGTTTGTAGTTGTTGGGGGAGCAGGTCTGGCTCCAGAGCCCGTTAGATTATCCCAGATCATTGCTCCGTCATGAATTTTTGGTCCTGGACTCCTATCTTGTCCCTAAGATGTTCAGGGAGAATCGCTGCTACAAGCTCTCTAAATGCAATACACGAGGACAGAAAAGCAGGTAACGCAATCTGTGATGACTTGCGGACACCAATGCCTCCTAGTCTGACTGGAAGTGTAGCTTGGTTCCACTGCCCGTCTTCTAGAGTAAGGTTAAGTAATTTCGTAAAAATCTGCCTCAGAATACTGTCATATTCGTGCAGTAATAGGTTATCATATGAAGGTGCACATCTTAGGAAATATGTCAACCTGGGCACTGAGACCTTATATATATATATATATATATATATATATATATAATATATATATATATATAAATATATATATATATATATATATATATAAATATATATATATATATATATATATATATGCAAATAAGATCACAGTAAAACAGGTGATGTTCAAAATATGCAAACAACACTCTGAAAGGAATAAGAAATTCCAAGCGCTTTCGTGACACTCACAATTATCAAGGAATTGAATCAATGGAGTAGTCACGAAAGCGCTTGAATTTCTCTATCTATACTGGAGTGAGTGTTTGGATGATATATATAAGATAGTATAACATAAAATATAAGAATATATATATTATATATATATAGTATAATAAATATATATATATAAAATAGAATTATAAATATATACACATAATGTGTGTGAGTATGTGTGTGTGTGTGTGTGGGACATCGATAGCAGTCAATCCATCAACCAGTGTTGTTGGTATAAAGATGGAATCACAACCTCTCAACTGTTTGATTCCATAAAGCAGTGTAGGAGAGGGCCTTGCACTGAGACTTGCACTGAGACCATTGTACTGAAACCTAGTACTGAGGCTTTGCTCTGAAACCATGCCTGAACGTGTATGAGGCTTTACAATGAGGCTTGCATGAGGCCTTGCACGAGACCTTGCATAAGACCTGAGCGTAAGATATGCACTGAGACCTGGTTTAAGACCTGCACTGAGGCCTTGCAGGGTAAACCTTGCACAAGACCTTGCACTGAGACCTTCACTGAGACCTGCACTGAGAATTTGCAACTAGAGACTTTGCACTAAAGACTTGGCACTAAGACCTTCACTGAGCCTTGCACTAAGACCCTCGACTGAGCCTTGCACTAAGGCGTGCACTGAAGTGCACTGTGTTGCACTGTGGCCTGTCACTTGGTGTGCACTGTGGCTGTGGCAACCTCCCAACCTCTAACACCTCCTGAACAATTATTATAATAATATAATAAATATCCATATAAAAAATCTTTATAAATTTAATATATTCTGAAATAGCAATAAACTGTAAAACAGGCTGATTCAGATTATAAAACAACCACTCAAAAAAAGTAAATCAAAGGGGTAAAGTGTACTCAATTATCAAGAACTTTCTTTATAATGTAGAATACGAAAAGCGCTTGAATTTCTCTATTCTTAAGGAGGTGTTTTGCTATATAAATAATAATAAATATATATATAATATATATATATAATAAAATATTATAATAAATATATATATATATATATATATATATATATATATATATAATATATATATACACATATGTGTGTGTATGTGTGTGTGTGTGTGTGTGTGTGTATGTGTGTGTGTATGTGTGTGTGTGTGTGTGTGTGTGTGGGACATCTGATACCACTCAAACCATCACACCAGGTGTTGGTATAAAGATGGAATCACAACCTCTCAACTGTTCTTTCCATAAAGCAGTGTACTGAGACCTTGCACTGAGACCTTGCACTGAGGCCTTGCACTAAGACCTTGCACTAAGACCTTGCACTGAGGCCTTGCACTAAGACCTTGCACTGAGACCTTGCACTGAGACTTTGCAATGAGACTTTGCACTAAGACCTTGCACTAAGACCTTGCACTGAGGCCTTGCACTAAGACCTTGCACTAAGACCTTGCACTGAGGTCTTGCACTGAGACCTTGCACTAAGGCCGTGCACTGAAGCCGTGCACTGTGGCTGTGCACTGTGGCTGTGCACTGTGGCTGTGCACTGTGGCTGTGCACCTCCCATCACCATCTGGAACAACCTTCCCTTGGAACGAATTGATAATAATATATAAGATACAAGTCTCCAGTCTGGCGAGACTAAAAATCTGTGTAATTGGCCTGTAAATGGCGCTGGAAATAGGCGAAAAAACTGGTCTAAAATCCGGCTGGACATGTACGTTGAAATCACGTAATAAAAATCACCGTGGAATAGGGCGGTAAATGTGGGCATGATCTTGGGCGCGATGAAAGGTTGACCGTGAAATCGGGAGGGTAAAATCCGGAGAGTCGGTCAGAAAATGTCTGGAGGGTGGGAGGGCAGGAGGGGCAGGAGGGGCGGGAGGGGCGGGAGGGGCGGGAGGGGCGGGCAGGGAAAGAGCAGATGTGGTTGGCGGGGATAAAATTCTTGTTAGGGAGTGAATACCTGGGAAGCCAAGAATCCTGGGACTCTTTGGACAATTTTTGTTTGTGTGTAGAGAGAGAGAGAGAGAGACAGACAGACAGACAGACAGAGAGAGAGAGAGAGAGAGAGAGAGAGAGAGAGAGAGTGAGAAGGCCTTTGAGGAAGTTGTAAGAAAAAAGGGAAAAAAAGGAATGGGAGTGAGAGATGAAGGACGAGAATGGAAGGGCTAGGGAGAAGAAACGTAGCAAGACCGAAATGGATGAGAGTTGAGGAACCAGACAGGGATGAGAGAGAGAGAGAGAGAGAGAGAGAGAGAGAGAGAGAAAGAGAAGGGGGGAACGAGAGAAAGAGATGGAGATTGGGAAGCGGCAGAGAAAACTAGTCTTCATGGACCTTTATCATAATTGGCCAATTGATTTTTCGTTTACCTAGACTGTCCAACGAGCCAGTAGCACCCATAGCTGTAACTGTCTTACGTTTACAGACGCACTTCTGAATGAACTCCTTCACGAAGGCTGTTATTACGAACGCTTTCCTAAATTGTTTCCTATAATGTAAGTTTGAGTGATGTGATAGTGCATCAGAATGCTTTACAACCTATGTGAGGCAGCTTAATGCTCAGCCCAGTCGTTGTAGAGCTCTAATATGTGGATAGAGCCCTCCCCAACGCTGTACTTAGGGGTCGTAACGTTAAGGGTGAGCAAGATATCAAGACGATACCATAGGGTCGAGGAAGATAGCATCAACAATGTTGATGTGGATGCTGGGCTACGTCTTCTGACCCACACATCATGTAATTAGACGTCCAGACTCTCTTAGTATATTATCTTCTGCCTCCCACACCTATCCCTCAGCCCACACTTCCATACTTAAAACACACCTCCATACTCAACCCACACCTCCATGCTTAACCCACACCTACATGCTTAACCCACACCTCTATACTCAACCCACACCTCCATGCTTAACCCACACCTCTATACTCAACCCACACCTCCATACTCAACCCACACCTCTATACTCAACGCACACCTCCATACTCAACCCACACCGATAGAACACACGGGACCACAAACATTTTCCATTCTATAAAAGCGTGGAGCACTCCTGTGTAACCTGGTAGGAGACAGGTCGCCCCCTCCCTTAGTGACCTGATCCTTCCACCAGGTCACCAAGGGCAGGGATAATAGTATAGCCTCCTCTTCTTTGGTGACCTGCTGGAAAGGTCCAAAAACACTCCCGACCTTAGCTAAGCTAGCCGTCCTGTGTAGACATTGAACCACGTTCTCGGACCAATAACTCACCGGTGGCTGCCGACCTGGCATGAAACACTATCAGGGAATCACCTAGAAACCACCAGAGTGCCTTCTTAATCACTCCAGTCTCGTCATAGTGCCACCGGAAACATCACTTCTACATCTAAACGTGTTCCTAAGAAGAGGACACTGTTTCTTGACAAACAAGAAGAGGACACTGTTTCTTGACAAACAAGAAGAGGACACTGTTTCTTGACAAACAAGAAGAGAACACTGTTTCTTGACAAACAAGAAGAGAACACTGTTTCTTGACAAACAAGAAGAGAACACTGTTCCTTGACAAACAAGAAGAGAACACTGTTTCTTGACAAACAAGAAGAGAACACTGTTCCTTGACAAATAAGAAGAGAACACTGTTTCTTGACAAACAAGAAGAGAACACTGTTCCTTGACAAACAAGAAGAGAACACTGTTCCTTGACAAACAAGAAGAGAACACTGTTCCTTGACAAACAAGAAGAGGACACTGTTCCTTGACAAACAAGAAGAGAACACTGTTCCTTGACAAACAAGAAGAGAACACTGTTCCTTGACAAACAAGAAGAGGATATTGTTCCTTGACAAATAAGAAGACCAAACTGTACGTTGAGAAACAGGATTACAAGGCACAAATAACCCACACATAGGAGAGAGAGAGAAGCTTATAACGACGTTTCGACTACCGATACGTCGTCATAAGCTTCTCTCTCCTATGTGCTGGTTATTTGTGTATTATCAGCCAGGGTATTACGCCTTTTAGTTTATCAAAGGTAACAAGACTCCACAGGGGGTGAGATCTCCGCAAGATCCTCCCTCCGCTGCCTCGTTCACCCTTCCATAATGACCTAATCACTGACCTGATTATCTAATGGCCTCGTTAGCGGCTCCAGTTGCTCACGTTGTTACTAACACGTTGGGTAAACATTTTTTGGTTGAAATTTTCGAAGTCTCCGTAGAAATGTTTGATTTATTGTTGCAGGGCGTAATGCCTGCAATACCGAGTTGGAAAAAACAATGTTTCGCTCTGTTTAAAGGTCTACAGAGAGCGAAACGTTGTCCTAACAAGCTTTCTACGCATCTACTCAGACTGTTTACCTTAGCTCATTCTTCAAGCAGTTCTATTCTGCTTCTGCGATATGTAATTATAATTGTAAATACGATTGTAAATAGAATGTATAGGGATAATGAATACTACATAAAACCTTAGATGGAGCATCAGATGAGAGGCGTTGGAATCCACATGATTCAAGGAGAGAGCATTGGAGTCAACAAGTAACGTGATGGGTGATGAGATCCTTTATACTGGCGTGTCACAGCATTGTTCTTATTGTTCTTCCTGTCGCTTCGTTTATCATTAAGTTTTTACTGCCTTGTTCCTGATGGTAAGGAAGAGGATAGTGATAATGAGGGTGGTGAAGATAACGAAGGTGATGTCGATAATGGGAATGGGAATGATGGTAATATCCAATGTACGTGTTTTGTGTCTCACTCATTCCATATCCATGGCAACTTCTCACTCCAAAATCACTATCGCTTAATAATAATAATAATAATAATAATTATTATTATTATTATTATAAAAAAATAGGTATTAAAACCGGTTCTGTCAATATTAATTGGGATTCGAATATATTTTAACTGAGGTTAACAAAAGAACAACATTCCTGAGCGGCAACGTAATGCTTACAAGACAACAGCTAAACATTACGTCAATCCTTGGAAAACACACCAACGGGTTCCCCCTCAGTCACTTATTTCGTCTCTCCTGCTGCGTTTACTCTCGCCTCCTTCCATAAAGAAGAGCAGACGAAAAACACAAGGAGTTAGACACATGTTCCACACTAGAGTATCTTTATGTGAAGACGTTTCGCCCAACCAGTGGCCCTTTTTTACCCAATTCGGTACAGAAGCGTCTTCAGAGAGTTAGCCAGGTATTGCACGTGTGTGTGTGTTTCATTCTTGAGATGGGACAAGCAGCAGTGTCAAAGAGGCAAGTGTTGCAGGAAAAGATTTGATCGGGATAACTTTTCGCTCTGAGAGAGCGAAATGTTGTCTCGTGTGCTTTTCCTCCAATAGTTTCGACAGCACGACATTCGGATCCTGACAGCAGTGTTTCTGAAAGATCTATAGACTTGTGAAGGATGTTTATAATGGCATTCAGAAACTTTTAATTTATTTATTCACTTATTTAACACATTTATAAGATATGCTAAATATTTCGATCTCCAGGAGGTGATAACTATCATTATCTCCGTTATTATCTTCATTATCATCATTGTCATCACTATCATCATAATGAACATCATCACCATCATATCACTCTGAACGTCAACAGCTCACACACAGTCTTGAATGGCACACAGTTCCTCACTATCCGCAGAGATCAGCGTCACCCTGGCAGGATGCTGGCAGTGTTGAGAGGGATATCAGCGTCACCCTGGCAGGATGCTGGCAGTGTTGAGATGGAGGAGATATATCGTAACCTCAACGCTGCCGAGCACCTCATCATTGTTGATTGTCTTGTCTGCTGTGTGGTGTCCGGCTGGGTTTAGCCTCGTCCAGGAGCACCAGGCTAGTAAGATGTTACGAGCCCCAGGTGGCCAACGCTGCTGATGATTCAGGGCCCCGTTGGTGCCGCCATGATGGAAGATTCTCAACAGATTCGACATGATTCGGTGGCTTTAATTTGTTTTCAGCGAGTGTGTGTGTGTGTATTAGAGAGGTGTGTGATAAACGTGCATAACTGCACGAAAGGACGTATGTTATGGGTTAAATGAACGAGTCATTTTCTATGTCGATGCGTTGCTCACATTTATGAATAGTCACTACGCTGTGGCCGAAGCGGTTTACAGCTAACCTGCAATTTAAGGAGGAAACTTTAAAGGCTGTTTCGTTCCATCCTGGATCATTATCATCTCGCAGAACTTGGAAATGATCCAGGAGTTTCAGTTGTGAGTTGTACTTATTTAAGTAAACTTGGGCTCAAGCTGACCGGAGAAAATCTTGTGGGCTGCGATCTCTCTCTCTCTCTTGCCCTGGGATGAGACCAGAGCAGTCATCATGCTTTTAGTCTTGCCTCATCGATAACTTTGGTGGAATAATATGGTTTATACTCGTGGTACTCAGGGACGAATATCAAGGCTGTGACGAAACCTGGATGAATTATTACTGCGAGTGATATATTTTAGCCTTTCTCTTTAATTCAGCTTCGAAAGGTTTCACCAGACGCAATCGTTGACCATCTCACGGAGCATCAACCCTGGGTGGTGTCTCCGCCTCCTTTCATAAGCACGGTGGCGCGCCAGCCAGTGCAAGCACAGGACTTTCCCTGAACAATGCTTGGTTCGCCGGTGCTCCACCCTCTAGTCTGATACCGGCACAAGAACAGACACAAGCTCACACACGAACAATTAGACTCACCTAAACGCATCGGTGCCGTTTTTGGCTACGCTTTTGTAGTGGGTAAATGAAAAGGTGTTGGGTGTGGGGATCCCCAGGGGTGCCAAACCAGGCAAGCTCTGACATTACCACACCTTTACGAACCCCGTTCCAGTCTACCACCCGCCCCGTTGCAGCATATCACGTCGTTGTTGGTTCAGTAGTCGGGAAAACATCATAACAAGGGTCTTTATCATAAGATGGCGTGTTTAGTAGCGTCTGTACTATGGCGAGAGAGCGTCAAGACGGTGGTGTCCAGTGACATATGTGAAGGTTGGGTACCTGTCGACACTATGGAAGGTCACAATAGTAGCGACCACTGCTGGATCTCGTGGCCTGATTATCACCATAGCTGGCAAGTATACCATTGCTGGATTCAGTGGACTAAGGGGGGCACGTTATACAAGATTTTGTACTGGTTACGCACGGGCTGATATAGGGGCGGCAGTGTACATGGCGCAGGAAGGACCATTCTCTGAGAAGCCTACCGGGAACACTGTGTCACAACAAGTTTAAGAAGCAGAGGTAAGTTGTTTTATGCACGAACAAGTTGTCCTTGATAACATGCATCCACATCGTTCCCTGAGAATGCTTGTGGCTCCTGCATATGAATTCTGAATTGATTATCACGGCGCCGGACGTGCCAGGCTTGAGGGGTCCATTAGTTGGGGTGGGAACAAGTATTTTGATGATAGAAGCCAGACACTGAGTGGTCGCATCATTTTGCTTTATAAGGGTAGGACATCAGGGAGTGGTCCAGGGAAGGGCTCTAGGGAGCGGTCCAGGGTTGCCTCCAGGGAGAGTTCTAGGGAGCGGTCCAGGGTTGCCTCCAGGGAGAGTTCTAGGGAGCGGTGCAGGGTTGCCTCCAGGGAGAGTTCTAGGGAGCGGTCCAGGGTTGCCTCCAGGGAGAATTCTAGGGAGCGGTGCAGGGTTGCCTCCAGGGAGAGTTCTAGGGAGCAGTGCAGGGTGGCCTCCAGGGAGAGTTCTAGGGAGCGGTCCAGGGTGGCCTCCAGGGAGAGTTCTAGGGAGCGGTGCAGGGTTGCCTCCAGGGAGAGTTCTAGGGAGCGGTCCAGGGTGGCCTCCAGGAAGGGTTCTAGGGAGCGGTCCAGGAAGGGCTCACGGGGGAAAAAAAAAGAAGCTGACTGAAGAGATGTCTTCAACATCTTAGGCAGTCACAGTCTATATCATTCTTTAGCTGACTTCGATTTAGGTAGAAACATTTCCAGCTGTCACCCTTCTGTCCCTCACCCTGCCCCACCCCTACCTCACCCTGCCTCTTCCGTGCCTCACCCTTCCTCATACTTGCCTCACCCTGTCCCTCCCTTACCTCACCCTTGCCTATATTTCGCCCAGTAACAACATTAAGATTTCCTTTCCACTGCTCCCTACCACACTGTTTCATTCTTCAACCCTTACAACCACCACTGGCAGGGCAGCATACACCAGGCTGGAGCCAGCTGTGCTCTCAGCTGTGCTCTCAGCTGTGCTACCTCTCAGAGTTGCGACGTGCTGAGACGCAGGCTGAGCCTCACTCTTTAAGGTCCCCTCAAAGGCCAGCGGAATAAGGTACCAATTTATGTCGATCTTCCACAATGTTAATCCAAGATGGTTCCCCGCCCCACTATTATCTCGCACTCGTAATTTCGGTCTGATCTTATTAACGTCTTGTAATTTGCGATCTGTATTATGTGTCGGGGTGCCCAGGGCTCTTTCACCTGCCCTGGCATCCCTGAACACCTTGTAACAGGGCATCTAGAAAGTGGTTTAGGACTAAGGATACACAAGGTTAATATATTGTATTCCTGTGGTGACATACATTCCCCGTGTATGTCACCGCAGGGAGTGATGGAGACTCGATCCTCGGTCCGCTAAATCGTTGCCTAGTAAGTCCCAAAATGTTTCAGGGACGAACGTGGAACCACAGGCAAATTGTAAAATGGGATTGTTCAGGCAGTTAAGAAACAACTGGAACAGAACTGCATGGGAGCACCTACGGCATCCTTGGCCGTTGCACAGAGTGTACGTGACATAAGAAGTAATGTAGGGCTTCGCGATAACACACACACACACACACCACACACACACACACACACACACACACACACACACAAATGATTCAAGTCGATTTGATCATTTATGTTGGTATTTAAGGAGGTGCCACATCACTGTTGCCCTAACAAGGTGGTCCATACAGGGTAGGTTCACCTCATCCTCGGGTATTCAGATACTAAGGTGCTCTGGTGCTCATACGTGACCACGTATTAATGTTGGTAGAATCACTACAATAATGTTAGATAAAAGAAGGAAGTGCAAGTAACATGACATTTTCTTGTGGCAACATTTCGCTCTCCAGGGGCTTTGTCAAGCTTAAAATGTCGTATTAGTTGAACTTGTGTCCTTTAACTTAACATACGTGACGATGTTAGGTTAATACAGATTGTATGGATTGTGGATGTGGACTGTGGAGTGATGAGTTTCTTGAATTAACATGTTTCTGTGGTGTGTGTGTGTGTGTGTGTTGTACTCACCTATTTGTGGTTGCAGGGGTCGATTCACAGCTCCTGGCCCCGCCTCTTCGCTGATTGCTACTGGGTCCTATCTCTCCCTGCCCCATGAGCTTTATCATACCTCGTCTTAAAACTATGTATGGTTCCCGCCTCCACTACGTCACTTTCTAGGCTATTCCACGGCCTGACTACTCTATGACTGAAGAAATACTTCCTGTGTGTGTGTGTGAGTGAGTGTGTGTGTGTGTGTAGTGTGTGTTGTGTTGTAATGTGCATGTGTGTGTGTGGTGTGTGTGTGTGTGTGTGTGTTGTGTGTGTGTGTGTGTGGTGTGTGTGTGTGTTGTGCTCCATGCCTCCCACGCACCGCGACCTGTACATGAAGGCGTCCTACTCGGCCTCGTGCCTGAGTGGCCATACGGGTTTAACGCAACTATATAACTGATTGCATAGACTTTATGGCTGACTTGCCACATCCTTAGTGACTTTGTAATATCACAAATTCTGTGATGTATTGTCCAGTGGCACTCTCCCAGCAGTCAGGTGGCACTCTCACGAGCATTCGAGGTGGCACTCTCCTGTCTTCAGTGTGGCACTTCCCAGCGGTTCATGTGGCATCTCTCACCGATGCGCAGGTGGCTCTCTCACCGCATTTCCAGGTGTGGCACTTCACCAGCTTTCCAGGTGGTATTCTCCCAGCTTCCCACGTGCACTCAGCAGTTTCCAGGTACAAGCTCCCCAAATTCGGTGTTGCTACACAGCGGCCAGGTGGCTTTCACCAACGTCACGTACTAATACGAATTCCAGGTAGGCAACCGCCACCAGCTAGTTCCAGAGAACTATCACCAATATTCCAGGTGCACCCTCACCAGCGTGTCCAGTGGCACTTCAACACCATGTCCGCAAGTGGTCTTCACTTGAATTTCGAGGTAGTGATCCACCACTGGTACTCCCACTGTGCGCTTGCTCCACACTGCTGTACCACTACTGTGCTACCCAATTGCTGCTACCACATGTGTACCACTGCTGACATACTCTGCTGCTGCTTACCACTCTGGCTGCTCCCAACTAGCTGTACCACATGCTGCTACCACTACGTGTCCCACTACTCTGCTAACACTTGCCAATGGCTCTGCTACCAGCTGTGCTCCACTAGGTGCTGCTTACCATACTGTGTCCACTATGCTGTGTGCTACCACTACTGCGCTCCCAGGGCTGCTACCACACTGCCTGGCTCCCACTGCTCACCAATATGCTGGCTACCACTACCTGCTGTTTGCTACCATACTGCACTCACAACTATGCGTTGCTACTACTGCTGGTGCTGCTGCACACTACTGTGCACTGCTGCTACCACTACTGTGCTGCTGTCCATACTGCTGCTGCTTGCTGCTACCACTACTGTGCTGTGCTGCTACTACTGCTGCTGTTGCCACTACTTGCTACGCTGCTACCATACTGCTGCTGCTGCTACCACTACTGCTGTTTACCACTACTGCTGCTACCCTGTGCTGTCTACACTGATGCTGCTGCTGCTCCCTACTCTGCTATGCTGCTACCACTACTGCTGCTGCTGCTACCACTACTGCTGCTGCTGCTACCACTACTGCTGCTACCACTACTGCTGCTACCACTACTGCTGCTACCACTACTGCTGCTACCACTACTGCCGCTACAACTACTGGCTGCTGCTACACTGTCTGTTCTGCTACCACTACTGCTGCTACCACTACTGCTGCTGCTGCTACCACTACTGCTGCTACCACTACTGCTGCTACCACTACTGCCGCTACCACTACTGCTGCTGCTGCTACTACTGCTGCTGCTGCTGCTACCACTACTGCTGCTACACACTACTGGCCGCTACCACTACTGCTGCTCAGCTACTATCTGGTTGCTGCTACCACTACTGCTGCTCCCTACTGCTGTTACCACTACTATGCTGCTGCTGCTCCCACTACTGCTGCTACCACTACTGTTGTTACCATTTACTGCTGTACCACTAGGCTGCTGCTTGCTACCACTATGCTTGTCTACCACTACTGCTGCTGCTGCCCACTACTGGTTTGCCTACCACTACTGCTGCTGCTGCTACACTACTCGCTGCTTACCACTACTGCACTGCTGCTACAACTCTGCTGCTGCTGCTGTTTACCACTACTGCTGCTACCATACTGCTGTGCTACCATACTGTCTGCTGCTGCTGCTACCAATACTGCGCTGCTGCTACCACTAGTGCTGCTGCTGCTACCACTACTGCTTGTCTACCACTACTGCTGCTGCACCACTACTCCCTGCTGCTCCTACCACTACTGCTGCTGCTGTTACCACTACTGCTGCTGCCGCTACCACTACTGCTGCTGCTGCTACCACTACTGCTGCTGACTGCTACACTACTGCTGCTGCTGCTACTACTACTGTACTGCTGCTACCACTCTGCTGCTGCTGCTACTGCTGCTGCTGTGCTACCACTACTGCTTGCTACCACACTACTGCTGCTGTTACCACTACTGCTGCTGTGCTACCACTGCGCTGCTGCTACCACTACTGCTGTTTTTACTACTACTGCTGCTGCTACCACTACTGCTGCTGCTGCTACCACTACTGCTGCTGCTGCTACCACTACTGCTGCTGCTGCTACTACTACTGCTGCTGCTGATACCACTTGCTGCTGGCTGCTGCGGGCTACCACTACTGACTGCTGCTGCTACCACTACTGCTGCTTACCACTACTGCTGCTTGCTGCTACCACCCCCCTACTGCTGCTGCTGCTACCACTACTGCTGCTGCTGCTGCTACCACTACTGCTGCTGTTGCTACTACTACTGCTACTGCTGCTACCACTGCTGCTGCTGCTGCTGCTGCTGCTACCACTACTGCTGCTGCTGCTACCACTACTGCTGCTGCTGCTACCACTACTGCTGTTTGCTGCTACCACTACTGTGCTACGCTGCTACACTACTGGCTGCTACCACTACTGCTGCTGCTGCTACCACTACTGCTGCTGCTGCTACCGCTACTGCTGCTGCTGCTGCTACCACTACTGCTGCTGCTGCTGCTACCACTACTGCTGCTGCTGCTACCACTACTGCTGCTCTGACCACTATGCTGCTCTACCACTACTGCTGCTGCTGTACCACTACTGGCTGCTACCACTACTGCTGCTACCACTACGGGCTGCTCCACTACTGCTGCTACCAACTACTGCTGCTACCACTACTGTTGCTCTGCTGCGCTACCATACGGGCCTGCTACCACTACTGCTGCTACCAACTACTGCTGCTGCTACCATACTCTCTGCTGCTACCACTATGCTGCTGCTACCAGTACTTCTGCTGCTACCACTACTGCTGCGGCTACCACTACTGCTGCTACCACTACTGCTGCTGCTACCACTACTGCTGCTACCACTACTGCTGCTGCTACCACTACTGCTGCTACCACTACTGCTGCTGCTGCTACTACTATGCTGCTACCAATACTGCCTGCTGCTACCACTACTGCTGCTTGCTGCTACCACTATGGTGCTGCTGCTGCTACCACTATTTGCTGCTGCTACCACTACTGCTGCGCTCTACCACTACTGCTGCTGTTTTACCACTACTGCTGCTGCTGCTACCACTATTGCTGGCTGCTACCACTACTGCTGCTGCTGCTACATACTGCTGCTGCTCTACTGCTGCTACTGCTGCTAACTGCTGCTGCTACCTGCTACTGCCTGCTACCACTACTGCTGCTGCTACACCTACTGCTGCTGCTGCTACCACTACTGCTGCTGCTGCTACCACTACTGCTGCTGCTACCACTACTGCCTGTTTTCCACATCTACTGCTGCTACCACTACTGCTGCTGTGCTACCATACTGCTGCTGTCACCACTACTGCTGCTCCACTACTTGCTACTGCTGCTACCACTGCTGCTGCTGCTGCTGCTGCTGCTGCTACCACTACTACTGCTGCCACTACTGCTGCTGCTGCTAACTACTGCTGCTGCTGCTACCAACGCTGCTGCTGCTACCACTACTGCTGCTACTGCTGCTACCATACTGCTGCTGTTGCTACTACTACTCGCTGTACCACATGCTGCTGCTGCTCGCCTACTGCTGCTACCACTATGCTGCTGCTACCACTACTGCTGCTGCTACACTGCTGCTGCTGCTGCTCCCAAACTACTGCTGCTACTGTTTACTCTGCTGCTACCACTACTGCTGCTGCTGCTACCACTACTGCTGCTGCTGCTACCACTACTGCTGCTGCTGCTGCTACCACTACTGCTGCTGCTGCTGCTACCACTACTGGTGCTGCTGCTACCACTACTGCTGCTGCTGCTACCACTACTGCTGCTGTGACCACTACTGCTGCTACCACTACTGCTGCTGCTACCACTACTGCTGCTGCATTCTGCTGCTGCTACCACTACTGTGCTGCTACCTCTGCTGCTGCTACCACTACTGCTGCTGCTACCACTACTGCTGCTGCTACACTACGCTGCTCCCACTACTGCGGGCTACCAGTACTGCTGCTTACCACTACTGCTGCTGCTACCATACTTATGCTGCTCCCACTATGCTGCTGCTACCACTACTGCTGTTTCCACTACTGCTGCTGTTTACCACTATGCGCTGCTGCTACCACTACTGCTGCTGCTACCACTACTGCTGCTACCACTACTGCTGCTGCTACCACTGCTGCTGCTGCTACCACTTCTGCTGCTACCACTACTGCTGCTGCTACCAGTACTTCTGCTGCTACCACTATTGCTGCTGCTACCACTACTGCTGCTACCACTACTGCTGCTGCTACCACTACTGCTGCTGCTACCACTACTGCTGCTGCTACCACTACTGCTGCTACCACTACTACTGCTGCTTCTACCACTATTACTGCTGCTGCTACCACTACTGCTTCTGCTGCTACCACTACTGCTGCTGCTGCTACCACTACTGCTGCTGCTGCTATCACTACTGCTGCTGCTGCTGCTACCACTACTGCTGCTGCTGCTACCACTACTGCTGCTGCTGCTACCACTACTGCTGCTGCTACCACTACTGCTGCTGCTACCACTACTCTGCTGCTGCTCTGCTGCTGCTACCTACTACTGCTGTACCATACTGCTGCTGCTTCTACCACTATGCTGCTGTGCTACACTATGCTTCTGCTGCTACCACTACTGCTGCTGCTGCTACCACTACTGCTGCTGCTGCTACTCACTACTGCTGCTGCTGCTGCTACTACTGCTGCTGCTGCTACCACTGCTGCTGCTGCTACCACTACTGTGCTGCACCACTACTGCCTGCCACCTTACTGCTGCTGCTGTACCACTACTGCTGCTGCTGCTACACTACTGCTGGTGCTACCCTATGCTGCTGCTACCACGACTGCTGCTCCCCACTACTGCCTGCTCTACAGCTGCTGCTGACCATACTCTGCTGCTACCGCTACTGCTGCTGCTGTACCACTACTTTTTGCTGCTGCTACCACTACTGCTGCTGCTACCACTACTGCTGCTACCACTACTGCTGCTGCCACCTTTACTGCTGCTGCTACCACTACTGCTGCTGTGCTACCACTACTGCTGCTGCTACCACTACTGCTGCTCCCTACCTTACTGCTTCTGGCTGCTACCAGTACTGCTGCTGCTACCACTACTGCTGCTGCTACCACTACTGCTGCTGCTGACCACTACTGCTGCTGCCACCACTACTGCTGCTGCTACCACTACTGCTGCTGCTACCACTACTGCTGCTGTAACCACTACTGCTGCTGCTGCTACTACTGCTGCTGCCACTACTGCTGCTGTCTACCATTACTGCTGCGCTCCCACTACTGCTGCTGCTCCACTACTGCTGCTGCTGCTGCTGCTGCTACCACTACTGCTGCTGCTGCTACCACTACTGCTGCTGCTACCACTACTGCTGCTACCACTACTGCTGCTGCTACCACTATTGCTGCTGCTGCTGCTGCTACCACTACTTTTGCTGCTACCACTACTGCTGCTGCTACCACTACTGCTGCTGCTACCACTACTGCTGCTGCTACCACTACTGCTGCTGCTGCTGCTGCTGCTACCACTACTGCTGCTGCTGCTGCTGCTACCACTACTGCTGCTAGTCCTACCATTATTTATGCTAGTGCTGTCACTACTGCTGCTAGTGCTACCACTACTGCTAGTGCCACCATTACTGCTGCTAGTGCTGCCATTATTTCTGCTAGTGCTGTCACTACTACTGCTAGTGTTATCACTACTGCTCCTAGTGCTGTCATTACTGCTGCTACTGCTATCACTACTATTGCTAGTGCTATCACTACTGCTGCTAGTGCTACCATTACTGCTGCTTGTGCTACCACTACTGCTGCTAGTGCTGTCACTACTGTTGCCAGTGCTATCACTACTGCTGCTAGTGCACCATTACTGCTGCTAGTGCTACCACTACTGCTGCTAGTGCTGTCACCACTGCTGCTAGTGCTACCATTACTGTTGCTAGTGCTGTCACCACTGCTGCTAGTGCTACCACTACTGCTGCTAGTGCTGTCACTACTGTTTCTAGTGCTGTCACTACTGCTGCTAGTGCTATCACTACTGTTGGTAGTGCTATCACTTCTGCTAGTTCTGTCACTGCTGCTTCTAGTGCTGTCACTACTGCTAGTGTTATGACTACTGTTGTGTTACTGTTGCTAGTGCTATCACTACTGTTGATAGTGCTATCACTACTGCTGCTAGTGGTATCACTACTGTTGCTAGTGCTATCACTACTGCTGCTAGTGCTATCACTACTGCTGCTAGTGCTATCACTACTGCTGCTAGTGCTATCACTACTGTTGCTAGTGCTATCACTACTGCTGCTAGTGCTACCATTACTGCTGCTAGTGCTACCATTACTGCTGCTAGTGCTACCATTACTGCTGCTAGTGCTACCATTACTGCTGCTAGTGCTACCATTACTGCTGTTAGTGCTATCACTACTGCTGCTAGCGCTACCACTACTGCTGCTAGTACTATAACTTCTACCGCTGGTACAGCCACCACCGTCACTTCCACTAGGATGGATTAACGGCAGGTGGGCGGCGGTGGTGGTAGGGGTGGGTGGCAGTGGGCGGCGGCGAGCAAAGAAGCATCCAGCTGTGTTTATGGATGTTGTGGTGGTGGGAAATGAGGCTGTACCCTGCCCCCTCTTCCCCTTTGTCTCTCACCCCTACCTCCACGCGCCGCCCCTACCTCCACGCGTCGCCCCTACCTCCACGCGCCGCCCCTACACATATACAGCAATAAATCTATAACGCGCATCTCCCTTCCCCCCCACACCTATCTATCTATCTGCCTATTTATGTTATTACGAAGACAGGTGTAGTCTAGTGGCCTGCACACCTGGTTGTAGCACGTTAATCAAGGTAGAAATGAAGATCGAACGAAAAACAGCAATAAATAAATATATACTTACATGTATTTCCTTCACCACAACATCATGTAAGTATATGTACACTATTTACAAAGGCTATGTACGGAAATATAACTTGCAAGCAAGATACATAGTGAGAACCGTCTTAGACCAGACTTGGAGGCAAACTTGCCGATTTTGTCCAAGATCGCTTCACAAGTTATGATTGAGGTGTATAAATGAAAGACTGGAATAAATAAAGGGGATGTAAATGACGTGCTGAAAATATCTAGCCTAGACAGGACTCGTAGCAATGGTTTTAAGTTGGAAAAATTCAGATTCAGGAAGGATATAGGAAAGCACTGGTTTGGTAATAGAGTTGTGGATGAGTGGAACAAACTCCCGAGTACAGTTATTGAGGCTAAAACGTTGTGTAGTTTTAAAAATAGGTTAGATAAATACATGAGTGGGTGTGGGTGGGTGTGAGTTGGACCTGACTAGCTTGTGCTACTAGGTCGGTTGCCGTGTTCCTTCCTTAAGTGAATGTGACCTGACCTGACTAGGTTGGGGCATTGGCTTAAGCCGGTAGGAGACTTGGACCTGCCTCGTATGGGCCAGTAGGCCTGCTGCAGTGTTCCTACTTTCTTATGTTCTTAAGTTTCGCGTTCATGCTTGTCACTGGCTGGTTGGACCAAGGTGCTAGCATAACTAAGGTCCCCTGCTTGATATACCTGCTTGATATGCTTGGTTCACTGGTCGGGAGGTCATGCCTATATGGGTGTTCGATATACTCGAATATACTCTTAGTATGCAACAACCCCACCCCAACAGGGGTCTAGTAACCAGGACTAGGCAACCCTCAGTAGACAGTGTGCCTCTGTTAGTTGAATTATGGTTTGGGTCGAGGTGGTGTGTTGAGCACACTCCTGCTCACCTAGTTCCTCATCTGACTCCTCACCTGGCTCCTTACCTGGTTCCTCACCTGGTCCTCACCTGGCTCCTCACCTGGCTCCTCACCTGGTTCCTCACCTGACTCCTCACTGACTCATTGTCTGCTCCACCTGGTCCTCACCTGGCCCACGGTCCTCACCTGACCCGTCATCCTCACCTGGGTCATCAATTGGCTCCTCACCTGGGTCCTCAACTGGCTCCTCACCTCCCTGCAGGCACCATCAAGACTCAAGTCACGGCAGGGGAAGGACGAATGGATTAAAATGTCTGACTGTTACTACTGATTAAGCGTTGGATGACGTTCCCACGACCAGCAGCACGCAGGTGTATTACCACTGTTTTATTTACAAACATATCAAGCTATCAATTCTCGTTTATCGATATGTTGATAGTTCCTCTGCTGTTTCTGTTTTGGGGGTATTCGTAGACGTTCACAAAAGGTACTTGTAGAACAGCAAGTGGGGTGAGACGGCAGTGAACCACGAGAGAGAACCTTTAACATATAGATCAGTCTCTGTTAGTGTTTTTAAGTAAAACTTGTTAGGGTGTACATGGTAACCTTCGTGTCAACATTATGTTCGAGTGTTTGTATGCTCGTCTAGCAGTAATTTCGTGGCTCGAGTTTCAGTTCTCGACCCCTTCTCTTCACTGGTCAAGACTGGATTCACTACTTCCTAGCCCTTTACGTCATTACTGTGCCTGTTCTTAGAGCTCTGTATGAGTTTGACTCCACCACTACCTCGTCCAGGTAATTCTACTTTCTGACTACACTGAGGTTAAATCAACATTGTCAACTGTCCCTGTGGTTCATTCCTGTCTTATCCATGCCCTTTTATCCTAGATTCTGTTCCTGTTTGCCCTGTGAAGTTCTCGTTCTTGTGTTGATGATGTCAGGTCCAGTTGTTTTGCTCTCTCACCTGATCATTATTCTGAGCTACAAGACTCGTCTTGAGGCAAACCTCCGCATTGTCTCTAGCTTCTGGACACGTGTGATCAGGTATGTGCTCAGTGCTGGTGCTGCGTACTCTATGCCATATATGGCCGTGAATATGACCGTTTATATAAGGGTCTTGGAGACATTCTTAGATTCTCCAGTCGTGTATGAGTTACGGAAGCTATACCGACGCTCCTACTTGCGTGACGTGTGCAGACTCCATCACTTCAAGTTGTACTCCATTTCCGGTCCTCTTTCTCCATCCTCAGTTTCTAAAATCTTGTATTTTCCGGTGGTTAAATCCCCTAAGACACTTGTATTACCATCCTTCCTCATCTTCGACTCATGTTCTTCTTGGTAGCGTCGTCCGTGAGTAACGAAATATAGTACTCCAACCTCTTATGTCGTTCATCGATATGAAGAAGAGTAAAGAGTACTGATCCATGAGGGACCCCACGCGTCATCCTCTACGTCTGGCTTAAAGTTATTCCTTGATCCCATTGTGCCTGTCTGTTATAGTTCGTCAATCAGTCTTTTACGTGGTAGAGTGCGAAATGCATTCTTATAGTTCTTGATGTATATCTGTCTTGTGTGTGTGTGTGTGTGTGTGTGTGTGTGTGTGTGTGTGTGTGTGTGTGTGTGTGTGTGTGTGTGTGTGTGTGTGTTTTCTAACTCGCTCGACATATTTAAGCTCCTCATTGTAACTAAACAAGTTATCTCACTGCCATTTCAAATACCAAGAAGCTTGTTGGCCTTCCAGGCGTTCCTTGCACTCTAGATATGACACCTGGCACCCTAAGTGTGACACTCTGGGTGTGGCACTTGGCGACCAGGAGGCAGTATCTAAAATAGGTCATACGTCAGCTCCTCTCGTTGAAATTAGGATTCACCTTTGTTGCTTGAAGGAGTTTCGTCTGAAATACCAAATGAGTAGACTTCCTCCATCGTTCAGCACTGCTACAGGAGTGGTCTCCCGTGGCGACGTTCCTTTCTGCGTATCCTCGAGGGCACCACCGTGTAGTGGGAAAATATTAGTAGGAACAAATTCAAGGAAATAGAAATCATTATATGAGTCCTTTTATAGTCAATATATTCAAACGAGGCACTTACCACTACCACCACCACCACCACTACCTCCACACTAAACACCGTATAAAGCCAAACGGGGCAAGAACCACCACTATAACTACCACCATGGGCACCACCGCCACCTCGACAACCACCACCATGGTGGTAATGACGTCCAGGCACAGAGGTCATCACCACCAGCCTCTGGATAACTTAATAGCGGAGACAAATCTGCAGAGGCACATCACCCTCCTGTTATTTTCCAAAGAGCTGACAAGCCTTAAAATGTATCAACATTTCTGAGAATTTTTCGCTAGTATTTATAACCCTCGTTCATTAACTTCTCGGTTTTCCGAACCATTTATATACAAAACCCGATAATATTTCAGCAGTCATGACTCCGTGCTTAGAACAGACTATGAGCACAAGTACTTCCCAGAAGACGCCTTGTTATGGTGTTCGTGGGCAACCCTCGATACCTGCCTCCCACGACACCTCAGCACACCTAACTACTGTGTTGTCATGGAGGCCAGAGGGAGTACTGCTCCACTGGACACAAACCTCCGCCACTCCTTGTGTTGACTGACCTACAGTGGTTTAGTTCTCTTCCTAAATATAATACAACCTCCGTGAAATACAATACAACCTCCGTTAAATACAATACAACCTCCGTGAAATACAATACAACCTCCGTGAAATACAATACAACCTCCGTGAAATACAATACAACCTCCATGAAATACAATACAACCTCCGTGAGCCTCCGTGAGATATGCCTCAACATGTTATCTCTGGGATTATGGTGTTTGGCGTGGGTACCAGAGTACCTTCTATATATTACTTTCCACCCTCTTTCCTGTCACCCTCAGTTCATTTTCGTCTCTTCACCCTTTCAATCCTCCTCCTCCTTCTCCTTATACCTCATTTCTTCTGAACTAATTAAAGCTGCAGAGCGGGTGCCAGGGTGGCACTCTCGCTACGTGCCACCTCCGTCCTAATTAAGAACAAAACCTAATTTCGGATACAACCTTACAAGTGCTCGTGGGAGAAAAGTCTGTGGGAGGTGACATGGGCGGGTACAATTAAATCTTAAACAATATCTTCCTTGATAACTTGCAGGGAATATGGAGTGTGTATGTACGCCGAAAGGCGTATAATTAATGCGTACAGTACTGACAGGTTAATAAATAAGACATGTGTAATATATTTGCTAATGTGTCTTATTCTTACCTACGATGAGTTTCGAGGGTTTTTTACTTCCTGCTGCCGGCCTTGGGTTGACAGCCTTGGGTTGACAGCCTTGGGTTGACAGCCTTGGGTTGACAGACTTGGGTTGACAGCCTTGGGTTGACAGACTTGGGTTGACAGCCTTGGGTTGACAGCCTTGGGTTGACAGCCTGCTAGGAATAATATTAGACAGCTAAGTAAGTAATTTGCTCTTGAATGTTGTGTTTCTTTGTTTGTTTTTGTATGTGTGTGTGTGTGTATGTGTGTGTGTGTGTGTGTGTGTGTGTACTCACTATTTGTGGTTGCAGGGGTCGATACATAGCTCCTGGCCCCGCCTCTTCACTGGTTGCTGCTAGGTCTCTCTCTCCCTGCTCCATGAGCTTTATCATACCTCGCCTTAAAACTATGTATGGTTCCTGCCTCCTTCCTTCCTTCCTGTGTGTGTGTGTGTGTGTGTGTGTGTGTGTGTGTGTGTGTACTCACCTAGTTGTACTCACCTAGTTGAGGTTGCGGGGTCGAGTCCGAGCTCCTGGCCCCGCCTCTTCACTGATCGTACTAGGTCATCTCTCTGAAGCCGTGAGCTTTATCATACCTCTGCTTAAAGCTATGTATGGATCCTGCCTCCACTACATCGCTTCCCAAACTATTCCACTTACTGACTACTCTGTGGCTGAAGAAATACTTCCTAACATCCCTTGATTCATCTGTGTCTTCACTTCCAACTGTGTCCCCTTGTTACTGTGTCCAATCTCTGGAACATCCTGTCTTTGTCCCCTTGTCAATTCCTCTCAGTATTTTGTATGTGGTTATCATGTCCCCCCCTATCTCTCCTGTCCTCCATGTCGTCAGGTTGATTTCCCTTAACCTCTCCTCGTAGACATACCTCTTAGCTCTGGAACTAGTCTTGTTGCAAACCTTTGTACTTTCTCTAGTTTCTTTACGTGCTTGGCTAGGTGTGGGTTCCAAACTGGTGCCGCATACTCCAATATGGGCCTAAACGTACACGGGTGTACAGGGTCCTGAACGATTCCTTATTAAGATGTCGGAATGCTGTTCTGAGGTTTGCTAGGCGCCCATATGCTGCAGCAGTTATTTGATTGATGTGCGCTTCAGGAGATGTGCCTGGTGTTATACTCACCCCAAGATCTTTTTCCTTGAATGAGGTTTGTAGTCTCTGGCCCCCTAGACTGTACTCCGTCTGCGGTCTTCTTTGCCCTTCCCCAATCTTCATGATTTTGCACTTGGTGGGATTGAACTCCAGGAGCCAATTGCTGGACCAGGTCTGCAGCCTGTCCAGATCCCTTTGTAGTTCTGCCTGGTCTTCGATCGAGTGAATTCTTCTCATCAACTTCACGTCATCTGCAAACAGGGACACCTCAGAGTCTATTCCTTCCGTCATGTCGTTCACAAATACCAGAAACAGCACTGGTCCTAGGACTGACCCCTGCGGGACCCCGCTGGTCACAGGTGCCCACTCTGACACCTCGCCACGTACCATGACTCGCTGCTGTCTTCCTGACAAGTATTCCCTGATCTATTGTAGTGCCTTCCCTGTTATCCCTGCTTGGTCCTCCAGTTTTTGCACCAATCTCTTGTGTGGAACTGCGTCAAACGCCTTCTTGCAGTCCAAGAATATGCAATCCACCCACCCCTCTCTCTCTTGTCTTACTGCTGTCACCATGTCATAGAACTCCAGTAGGTTTGTGACACAGGATTTCCCGTCCCTGAAACCATGTTGGCTGCTGTTGATGAGATCATTCCTTTCTAGGTGTTCCACCACTCTTCTCCTGATAATCTTCTCCATGATTTTGCATACTATACATGTCAGTGACACTGGTCTGTAGTTTAATGCTTCATGTCTGTCTCCTTTTTTAAAGATTGGGACTACATTTGCTGTCTTCCATGCCTCAGGCAATCTCCCTGTTTCAATAGATGTATTGAATATTGTTGTTAGGGGTACACATAGCGCCTCTGCTCCCTCTCTCAATACCCATGGGGAGATGTTATCTGGCCCCATTGCCTTTGAGGTATCTAGCTCACTCAGAAGCCTCTTCACTTCTTCCTCGGTTTATCGTAAGGGTTCTTAAATGGAGATATCGTAGGTTGAAAGTAGACACACTTGTAGGATGGTAAATATATTGTCAGACTGAGATGAGGGATGGAGCCCCAGCTGCCTTGCCTGTCTACGCCTGGATGGTCTGCCGCCGAGTGAGACCGGGACAGAGGAATGGGCCTCCTCGTGTGCATCCCGTGACGTCACACAAAGCCACAGGCCTACGAGGGGTCTCGTGTCTAAAGCACATGGATGATGCTACTGCTATGCTATATAATACTGGGAATACAGGGATCAGCAACTATGCTGACAGGTTGTGTGCACTGTGTCCAGCACATGGTGGTGTGCCCCACCTCTCCGTCTTTCTGGAGCCCCTTCTGTCTCCTCTGTGAACACTTCTTTGAATCTCTTGTTGAGTTCCTCACATACTTCACGGTCATTTCTTGTTGTCTCTCCTCCTTCCTTCCTTAGCTTGATTACCTGGTCCTTGACTGTTGTTTTCCTCCTGATGTGGCTGTACAACAGTTTCGGGTCAGATTTGGCTTTCCCTGCTATGTCATTTTCATATTGTCTTTGGGCCCCCCTTCTTATCTGTGCACATTCGTTTCTGGCTCTACGACTGCTCTCCTTATTCTCCTGGGTCCTTTGCCTTCTATATTTCTTCCATTCCCTAGCACACTTGGTTTTTGCCTCCCTGCACCTTTGGGTAAACCATGGGCTCATCCTGGCTTTTTCATTATTCCTGTTACCCTTGGGTACAAACCTCTCCTCAGCCTCCTTGCATTTTGTTGCTACATATTCCATCATCTCATTAACTGTCTTCCCTGCCAGTTCTCTGTCCCACTGAACCCCGTTCAGGAAGTTCCTCATTCCTGTGTAGTCCCCTTTCTTGTAGTTTGGCTTCATTCGTCCTGGCCTTCCTGCTTCTCCCTCCACTTGTAGCTCTACTGTGTATTCAAAGCTTAAAACCACATGGTCACTGGCCCCAAGGGGTCTTTCATATGTGATGTCCTCGATATCTGCACTACTCAAGGTGAATACTAAGTCTAGCCTTGCTGGTTCATCCTCTCCTCTCTCTCTTGTAGTGTCCCTTACGTGTTGGTACATGAAGTTTTCCAGTACCACCTCCATCATCTTAGCCCTCCATGTATCTTGGCCCCCATGCGGGTCCAAGTTCTCCCAATCGATCTCCTTGTGGTTAAAGTCACCCATGATCAGGAGCTTTGCCCTGCATGCATGAGCTCTTCTGGCCACTCTAGCCAGTGTGTCAACCATCGCTCTATTGCTCTCGTCGTACTCTTGCCTTGGCCTCCTGCTGTTCTGTGGTGGGTTATACATCACTGCTATTACCACCTTGGGACCTCCAGAGTGAAGCGTTCCCGCTATATAATCACTTTCTTCTCCGCTGTCTCCTCTCTCCAGCTCATCAAAATTCCAGCGATTTTTTATCAGAAATGCCACTCCTCCACCCCCCCTGTTCCCTCTGTCTTTCCTCAGGATTTGGTATCCCATTGGAAAGATGGCATCTGTTATCATACCTGTAAGCTTGGTTTCTGTGAGAGCTATGATGTCCGGTGATGCCTCTCCTCCCACTTATTTGTTATACCATCAGCGTTTGTGTACCATACCTTCAGTTTCCTTTCCAACACTGTGGTTTGTGGGGCCTGTGAGGGTGGGAGACCTGGTGGCATACTGTGGGATTCTATAGCTCGGTGTTGGGTGGAGGCTGTGGGTATGGATTGTAGTGTGTGTTGGGATGGTGTGATAGGTTGTATGGTTCTGAGAATAGTTGTGTGTGTGCTTGCCCTTGCTGTTCTGTTCTGCTCTGACTGACCTCTGCTGGTTCCATCCTTGTGTGTGTGTATGTGTATGTGTGTGTGTGTGTGTGTGTGTGTGTGTGTGTGTGTGTGTGTGTGTGTGTGTGTGTGTGTGTGTGTGTGTGTGTGTGTGTGTGTGTGTGTGTGTGTGTGTGCGTCTGTTTGTCTGCTGGTGTGCCTGGATTACCACACTACGGACAAGGAGAGGCTTGGAGATAGGAATTAGGTGCTGAAAATATCTCAGCAAGACAAGTTGAAGAGAGCTTATGCTACAAGTGCTGGCCCGCTGTTAGAGTTCCAGACGACTGCAACAGAGAGCCTCTAGCTTCACTGAAGCAAGCACATGGCGGAGCTTTAAAAATAGGTGAGATAAATACGTGAATGGGAATGTGTGGGTTTGAGTAAGACCTTCCCATCATGGGTAAGTAGGCCTCCCGTGGTGCTCATCTGGATGACATATTGCATTACTGAGAAGTATGAACACTATGATAAATTACAAGATTTCTGACAACGTTTTGCTCTGCGTAGGCTTTGAGGAAGTTGTAAACAGGGCGAAACGTTGTACGCCTGTCTTTATCGCTTCTGTGTTCTTACGATCTTCGGAGCAAACTAATCTTTTAGCATTCCAAGACCCAGTCAGTGGCCCACAAATGGTGAAGATCCATAATCCAGTTTGGACGCACAAAAAAATGTCGAAATTACCTCCAACCAATGGAGGAACGCATCGTCATCCTCAGTTGACAAATGAGATGGTTGCAGTTCTTCCGATAGGAAGTGAGGAGACTAAACGTGAAGCTGCGTATTTCATGACATGATAGCTGGTCCTTCCCACTCCTAAGTTGCGACAGTGACTGCATTCACTCTCCAGAGACTCACAAAATACTATGAACGATGAGGCAAAAATCGTTGGGGTAAAAAGGTCTTAGAATGGATCGATCTATAACACACCCAAGCACGTCCAAATCCCTCCAGTATTTCCATGTTGGAAAGCTAAAGGGTTTTAGTGTTCGAATGAGCGTTGTCCCTGACGCTACGTCACTTGACCATAGTCTTGGCGTTTGTGGTTTGTGGCTGGGAGTAAGGGAAGGTCTATGGACCTGTTCTCCTTGAGGAGTGCCACACTCCCCACAGTGCTCGCCTAAGAACCCAGCATATCATTCGGCATAAATGCTGGGGATATTTCCCCTTTCGTTTAAATTTGCTCACACTCCCGGCCGATGACTTGCAACGTTTTATGGGCATAGATTACCGGATGATTATAATGAATCTGAAACAGCTTTACAACATGTCTTATGATTATTATTAATTTAACGTGAGTAATGAGACGAATGTCATTGCATGACATGTCAGTGACACGTCAGTGTCAAGTTGACACTGACAGGCAATTCGTTAGTGAGGTAGAAATGAAATGTTTAATGTTGACAACCAATGATCATAGACCGTCAAGAGTTTGTAATACAATAGACACAGTGTCAGAGTGTCATCATCGTTCTGAGTGTCAGTTACATCGCGAGTGTCACATCGTTGATGTCAGTCTCGTCTAGTGTCAGTATCGTCTGAGTGTCAGTCAATCTCTGACGTGTCATCATCGTTGAGTCATCATCTCTGAGTGCAGTCACGTCTGATGTAGTCAACGCGTGTACATGTCAAGGTTGGTGTATCATGTCTGAGTGTCATCATGTCTGAGTGTCACATCGACGAGTGTCAGTACACTGATGCAGTCATGGTCTGAGTGTAGTCATCACTGAGTGTCAGTATGGTCAAGTGTCAATCACTGACTGAGTGTCAGTCATGCACTGAGTCAGTCATCGTCGAGTTCAGTCTCATCGAGTGTCAGTCATGGTCTGAGTGTCATCATCGTCTGAGTGCAGCATGTCGAGTGTCAACAATGGTCTGAGTGTCAGATTCTTGAGTGTACATCACGAGACAGACATGTCTGAGTGTTAGTCATCGTCTGAGTGTCAGTCATCGTCTGAGTGTCAGTCATCGTCTGAGTGTCAGTCATGGTCTGAGGCAGTCATGTCTAAGTGTCAGTCATCGTCTGAGTGTCAGTCATCGTCTGAGTGTCAGTCATGGTCTGAGTGTCAGTCATGGTCTGAGTGTTAGTCATCGTCTGAGTGTCAGTCATCGTCTGAGTGTCAGTCATCGTCTGAGTGTAAGTCATCGTCTGAGTGTAAGTCATCGTCTGAGTGCTAGTCATCATCTGAGTGTAAGTCATAGCCCGAATCAATGCACTGAGTGATTGTCATCCTGATCTGCCTTACTCCGTGCCTGCCTACCACCTTCCTGCCATCTGCCCACCCTACCTGCCCACCCTACCTGCCCACCCTACCTGCCAACCAGCTGCACCTGGGGTGTGACCCACCCTACCTACTTGCCCACCAGCTGCACCTGGTGTGTGGCCCACCCTACCTACCTACCCACCAGCTGCACCTGGTGTGTGGCCCACCCTACCTACCTACCCACCAGCTGCACCTGGTGTGTGGCCCACCCTACCTCCTACCCACCAGCTGCACCTGGTGTGTGGCCCACCCTACCTACCTACCTACTCCTACCAGCTGCACCTGGTGTGTGGCCCACCCTACCTACCTACCCACCAGCTGCACCTGGTGTGTGGCCCACCCTACCTACCTGCCCATCAGCTGCACCTGGTGTGTGGCCCACCCTACCTACCTACCCACCAGCTGCACCTGGTGTGTGGCCCACCCTACCTACCTGCCCATCAGCTGCACCTGGTGTGTGGCCCACCCTACCTGCCTGCCCACCAGCTGCACCTGGTGTGTGGCCCACCCTATCGCATACGCCCACCCATCTAGCCCACCCGACTCTCCAAGCCCACAACTGCTTCGTCACCCTTCACTTATCCGTCTCTCTCACACGTTCTGAGGGTTGGCCATGACGCCTACACCCACAAAGATACCTACGCCCACGCCTATAAAGATACCCACGCCCACAGCTGAGAGAAATGGTAGAAACAAATATGAATAGAAGGATAAAAGAGATGGGCGGCTGAAGACGAAAAGAGAAAATAAAATAATGAAGGTGGAGGCAGAACTGTGAGAATTGTTGGGGATGGTGGGGGAAGGGTGCTGTTGTTGGGGATGGTCTCCAGGGGGGTGATATTGTTGGGGATGGTGGGGAAGGGGTGCTATTGTTGAGAGGGTGGGGAGAGGAGGGTGCTGCTGTTGGGGAGGGCGCTGGTTTTGGGTGATGTGTCGACTCTCCCTTATTAGTGGAGAAAACCAGTTGTGAAGGTGGAGGGGGTGGTGGGAGTGAGGGATAAGTGGTAGGGGGCACTGGGAGGGGGCAGTGGTAGGGGGCAGTGGTAGGGGGCAGTGGGAGGTGGCAGTGGTAGGGGGCAGTGGTAGGGGGCAGTGGTAGGGGGCAGTGGGAGGTGGCAGTGGTAGGGGGCACTGGTAGGGGGCAGTGGTAGGGGGCAGTGGGAGGTGGCAGTGGGAGGTGGCAGTGGTAGGGGGCAGTGGTAGGGGGCAGTGCTTTCTAATCAGGAATTAAGTGTATGTGTGTATAAATAATATATAATATATATATATATATATATATATATATATATATATATATATATATATATATATGTATATATATATATGCACCAAGATACTATTTTCGTGTACTTGTTCATACATCATCAGAAAAACTTTTGAAAGAATCCCAGGTGTAAGTTGAGTGTTGTTGACCTTAAAGTTGATCACCAGTTACTGATACAAATAAAGTCTTGATCTGTCATATCTTGAGATAATTACATCAATAACTGAGGTTCCCCCTGGGTAACTAACTTTTATTATTTAAAAAATAAAATACCAAAGATCAAGAATATCAAGGTTCAAGAATATCAAGGATGAAGAATATCAAGGATGAAGAATATCAAGGATGAAGAATATCAAGGATCAAGAATATCAAGGATCAAGAATATCAAGGATCAAGAATATCAAGGATCAAGAATATCAAGGATCAAGAATATCAAGGATCAAGAATATCAAGGATCAAGAATATCAAGGATAAAAAATATCAAGGATCAAGAATATCAAGGATCAAGAATATCAAGGATCAAGAATATCAAGGATCAAGAATATCAAGGATCAAGAATATCAAGGATCAAGAATATCAAGGATCAAGAATATCAAGGACAAAAAATATCAAGGATCAAGAATATCAAGGATCAAGAATATCAAGGATAACAAATATCAAAGATCAAGAATATCAAGGATCAAGAATATCAAGGATCAAGAATATCAAGGATCAAAAATATCAAGGATCAAGAATATCAAGGACCCAGAATACCAAATATCAAGAATATCATCTTTTTACTTAGTTTTCTTCAAGTTTATTCTAATAATGGATAAGGAAGCATCTGTAACGTCAATTAAAAATAATATTGCATATCATTAGAAGATGGTATTTTAGAGTCTTGGTACTCTTGTATTTAC
>NC_069401.1:6102860-6164864 GCF_026875155.1 Cherax quadricarinatus
TGCCAGCTTTCAGCACACCAGACTGAGTGCGCAGCAGCCAGCAGCAGCCAGCAGCAGCAACAACAGCAGTAGTAACAACAACAGTAGTAGTAACAGCAGTAGCATCAGTAGCAGCAACATCACTAGTGTCAGAAACATTACCCCCCGTGTTATTGCTATTATTATAAGCAGCAGCAGTAGTAGTGGTAATAGTAGTGGTGGTGGTGGTGGTGATAGTACATGTACGATAATCAATTTAAGCGCTAAAACCGAAAGACCATGCAACGCTGCGGAGAGGGATGTGCGAAAAAAAATTACTTTAGAACCGTCAAAGTTTGATTCTCCGTAAGGGACTGAACCCTCCTTCCTCTCAGAGAGGACTGGATTGTATAGCAACATGGCCCTATGGACGAGTGTTACCTGTCAGTCGCAGGCAGCAGTAGCACTAGTGGTGGAAATATTGCATTCGGAAGCACCAGCAGCATCAGTCACAGTAGCAGCCAGCAGTAGCAGGAGCAGTAGCAGCCAGCAGTGGCAGAAGCAGTGTCTTGGTCGTGGTGTCTGGTCGTGTGTCTGGTACACAAATTCACGTGTCTACGACCCGTAGACAAGGTCACCGTAAATCACCCCGCCAAGCCCGTCTGAGACCCGCTTTACGAGAAGCCTAAACGGCTTGTGGGGTAACCTATCCCATAGTCTGCATTAAGTCACTGCAGATTATACTACCGCCCAGACACAGGACGACCAACTAAGATGTCAAGGCATCCGCGGGATGTTCCTTGGTCTTGTCATGGCGGCACCAGCCTGAGCCATCAAGACCGCAACAGACCTGGCTGTCAAGACCCTAACAGACTGGCAGTCAGACTGACGAGTTAGCTACCTAAAAAAATATATATCTTTTCCCTATTCTTCTACTTGTCTTGTTTCTTGTCTTCTACTAAAACCTTCTCTGCCTTAATCCTCCTACCCTGTGCGTCTTTAATCCCCGAAGGTCATCCTACCCTGCAGGCTTTCATCCCCTCCTATTTCCTCCTGTCCATAAATCTACGCCTCTCTCTTTCTCATAAAATGTTTATCATGAAATTATCCACCTATCGTAGCGGGATGCTGGCCCGTCCATCCCAACAGGTTGCTGGGACCGCCTATCAAATCATGTTAATATCCTCGCCTCGCATCACCCGACCTTATAATTCTGCTCGTCGATACGGACCCATACTTAATACGGTTCTCGGCCTTTTGTTTATATCTAGAACTGGCAGTGGGAGGAGCAGGTGAGGGAAGCAGTGCACCCACCTGGTCATGTTGCCCTGACAACTCACCTACTGTGTCAACACCATCTCGAGACTAATGAAGATGCGAGGTGTGACGAGCATTGAGACATGTCTCGCGGTATCGGCAATTAGTCCCCGTCAGCGTGAGCGACGACGCTGCTGTGTTCCTCTTGCTACGCTGGATGGCGATAGAAAACGGAGCGTGGATCAGCTCTTTCTCTAATCGAGATAACTCTGAATTATGTAAGAAAAGAAAACTTTAACTCCGGTGCTCTTCCTGAGGGAAAAAAAAACTAGCCTAGGACACACATCTTTAAATAATTAGACAACCGGATACATTACATCCGGCCGTCACTCATCCGCTTAAATAAGACTCTTAAAACTCCTTGCAGTAGTTAACAAGCTTATTGCGCAACAGTTAGGTGTCTTTATTCCGAAACGTTTCGCCTAAGCAGTAGGCTTCTTCAGTCGATTACGGAGGAAGCAGTAGAGATGTAAAAACGATGTAATCAGTCCATCACCTCAAAGACATAGTTTGGAGGTGGTCAGTCCTTCAGCCTGGAGAAGAGTTCTGCTCCAGAGTCCGGAACAATGTGAAGCTGCAGCAACAGGATGGAGACTTATATACCGTCAAAGGTGAGGCGCAGATTTTCTGTGCTGCTGAGGCAAAGCGACTTCCACTGATATTAAATGCCTTGTGCCGATATTAAATGCCTTGCACTGATATTATACTCCTTGAGCCGATATTAAACTATTTCCACTGATATTAAACGACTTCCGCCGATATTAAACGCCTTGCACCGATATTAAACGCCTTTCTCCGATATTAAACGCCTTGTACCGATATTAAATGCCTTGCATCAATATTAAACGCCTTACGCCGATATTAAACGCCCTGCACCGATATTAAACGCCTTTCAACGATATTAAACACAGCCCACTGTGTGGGCGAAACGTTGCTAATAAAGGTGAGCATAATGCTGTATTTGTGTCTCTGTCATCCTTCTTGTCGGTATTTTAAACCATTTCTCTCCTGAAGAATGAGGATGAAAAGAAAATAAGGAGAAGTAGAAGAATGAGATAACAGATTCATAGTATGAGGCGATGCACACTGGTCGACCCCGCCTCTCCTACTCCCACGACCAGCATAACAATTGCGACTCCAGCCTAGCCTTATTATGCGGAATCTTCTTAGATATGATGTCCTCTAGTGAGTGGCATTTTGGGACGTGAGGTGGGACGTCTGTGACCAGTTGACGCCAAGATGGCAGCAGCGTCCACACAAAGTCAGCCGTCAGTGCAATTTGTGACACTTCAGGCGAGTCTCCCTTCATGAACGGCGGCGCCAACACCTTTTGTAATATTGAGAGCGGCTTCCTTTAGCAAACTGCAGGGGAGGAACGTCGGGAGTGGTGGTCTGGTGTATAGGGGAGTGCATGGGAGTATTTAGGGAGTGTATGGGAGTATTTAGGGAGTGCCTGGGAGTATTAGGGAATGTATGAGAGTATTAGGGAGTGCATGGGAGCACATGGGGAAAGACGAACAGCGGAAAAGATGTGTGTGTAACACTTGGGTGAGGGACTAACCACCTCGTACTAAGGGTGAGGGACTAACCACCTCGTACTAAGGGTGAGGGACTAACCACCTCGTACTAAGGGTGAGGGACTAACCACCTCGTACTAAGGGTGAGGGACTAACCACCTCGTACTAAGGGTGAGGGACTGCTCACCTCAAAACTACCACGGCTGTATCCAGCGTTCTGTTCTCCTGTATTCGACTGAAGAAGACTGGTATGCAAGCGAAACGTTTCAGCCATAAAGCCCAAGTGTTGCACATGTGTTTATTCATCAACTTGATTCGGTGTGAACTTTCAAGCCCACAGGTTTTCTAGAGAACTGTCTGCCTCTCCCTAGATTAAGGACAATCTTGTATTATTTTGGAGTACGCGTTAAGGAAAGTACGGTTACCCGTAGTCCCCTCCGGAGTTCACCGCCTCCGCAGCCCGGCCCCAGACTCGGCCTCCTGGCTGCTGGCTTCATTTATCAGGCTGTTGGTGCCCGTCGTCCCTAGTCCAACATTCGATGCACAGCCCAGCTGATCAGGATCTGTTTAGAGGAATTTGTCGAGTTTTCTCTGGAAAACAGCCTGGGGTCTGTTGGTAATCCTTTTCATGCAAGAAGGGAGGGTGTTGAAGAGTCATGGTTCCTTGACATTTATTGAACATCAAAATGGTATACAATACCGACAGGTTGTTAGGTAAGACACATATGCAACAGTTAGACAACTTTATTCCGAAACGTTTCGCCTACACAGTAGGCTTCTTCAGTCGAATACAGAAAGTAGGTAGGAACAGTAGAGAAGTGAAGACGATGTAATCAGTCCATCACCCTTGTAGTCGTAGAATTTGAGGTTGTCAGTCCCTCGGCCTGGAGAAGTTCAGTTCCATAGTCAGTTCCATAGTCAGGAACTATCTGACTATGGAACTGAACTTCTCCAGGCTGAGGGACTGACAACCTCAAATTCTACGACTTCAAGGGTGATGGACTGATTACATCGTCTTCACATCTCTACTGTTCCTGCCTACTTTCTGTATTCGACTGAAGAAGCCTACTGTGTAGGCGAAACGTTTCGGAATAAAGTTGTCTAACTGTTGCATATGTGTCTTACCTAACGACATTTATTGAGTTTTCTCTCTGTGTTCAACGCTCCCCAACTTTTTCTGAAGTTTCCTACACCGTCTACAAACCCTCTTACAATTCTTCATGAATGTGGAACTGCAAAAGTGAGAGCCTGGGGCGGAGTACATGGACATGCAATCATTGGTCTCGAAGTCAAGCGGTGTCATGGAGATTATGGAATGTCTGCAGCGTTCTCCATCTTTTTCACTAAAAACTCATTTGGGTCGTCACTCTTTAGGCTGATTACTAATTCACTGAACTGGGATTTAGTATTTCACTCATTTATTTGTTGTCATCAGTGTATGTTCCATCTCCTCTCACCAAAGTATCTTTGAAATGGATTTTGCATATGAGAAGTAATTTTTGGATTTCTGTCAATTACATTTATGGCGTTTTTTACTCACTGTGTCTCTCCTGGACTCTATATGATGCATTTAATTTGAGCTCAATATTTTCAATTTCTTTAGCCAGTCTTACTGTTCGTTCTGCAGAGTTCTGTTATTCGTCACCAGCGCCTGTAGAGGGTGCGTCTCTTTCTCTCCAACCTGCACCTTCTCCTTCATAATATTATGCGTCTGGAGTATACTTCTGGTACCAATGAGCTCATTCTCTTAAAATACTGGCTCAGGGCCTCATTTGTCATATTGTCTTCCCAGTATATTTCATTAAGCTCACGATTTATTAACCACCGGTTGATGTTCTTATTGTTAAAGTTAAATTTGCTAAACACTCTCACGATTGGGTGTGTTTGGCTGATTAGGATCAGTGAATTTCTGCCAGGCTGTTGTCTGAGTTTACTGATTTTGAAACTATATAATGCAGTAAAGTAGATGATCCTATGCAGCCCAGAGTGGCAACTCCGCCCCCGTGTGTCGGGAACGAGGGGCCTTTGCACCCCTCGTGTAAGAGGGGCCGAGGGGTGTTAAGGGTGAGGGAGCACCGTGCTTCACGCCCACCCAACATGATGAGACACGATGTTTGGTGGCGTGAGTTACGACACTCAGACCTTATAACGCTAAATTCTCTGAACTTTGTGATGACGCTACACCGTAACAGGATACTTTAATGCCTAATCAAGACAAGTGAAGTTAAACAAGGCGGAGAAGGGTAAATTAGAGCGAAACACTAAATTAGTGTGTGGCAGGAGGGGCCGCAGTGGGCCGTTCCAAGGAACAACCTTATAAGAGAAGATTAGACGAGCTAAAGGAGAGTTATATATATATATATATATATATATATATATATAATATATATATATATATATATATATATATTATATATATATATATATATATATATATTTATATTTATTAAAACACATCTGTAGACAGTAAGCCTACTGCTACGTCTCTAGTCTTCCCTTGGAGCGAATTTGTTGTGGATCTACTTTCCCTGAATACCCACCAGAGGTCACTGCCTCAAGTTAGACATACACAGCCATACCTCGCTCTCACTCCTAGAGCTGCGGCCTTCCAGTTAACAAGCTTCCCTCCCGGACTGATTTCGGCACACCTCACACTGCTCGCTGTGAATCCCGTTATTACAAAAAAAGATGAAGCTAGTTAATGGCCGTATATCTCATCTACCTCTACGCTACTCAGCAAGTTACTAGATCAACCCAAAAGGCTAGTTAAAACGCGTCGGCCGTATCTCACCAAAAAGAAAAAGAAAAGGAAAAACTTTCACCATTATTCACTCCACTGTTTTGCCACTACAGTTATAAAACTGCAACATTAACACCCCTCCTTCAGAGTGCAGACACTGTGCTTCCCACCTCCAGGACTCAAGTCCGCCCTGCCAGTTTCCCTGAATTCCTTCATAAATGTTACCTTGCTCACACTCCGACAGTACATCGAATCCTAAAAGCCATTTGTCTCCAATTGCCCCTAACACGCTCACACATGCTTGCTGGAAGTCCAAGCCCCTCGTACGCAAAAACCTCCTTTATCCCCTCCCTTCAACCATACCTACGCTGACCCCTACCCCGCCTTCCCTCCAGCCTTCTCCTCGCTGCAACATTCATCACCCATGATTCACACCCATATAAAAGCATTGGTATAACTATATTCTCATACATTCATTTCTTTGCCTCCATGGACAAAGAACTCGTAACATCATGCTAGATCAGCAGTAAGTCACGTAACAGTCAATGAGTGATTTACCAATGGTTACTATGAGGCACATAACCTCATAGGCTCATAACTCACACACACACACACACACACACACACACACACACACACACACACACACACACACACACACACACACACACACACACACACATAAATTATATATATATATATATATATATATATATATATATATATATATATATATATATAATTGTTGAATTTCGAATTTTTTTCTACTCCCAGAACCTGGCCTTGGGCCAAGCTTGTCTGGTCAATCAGGTTGTTGCTGCTGGCAGCCCGTTGGTCCACATATCCATCACAGCCTGTTTGATCTGGCACTATAGTGAAGATACCCGTCCGGTTTCCACTTGAAGACTTCTACACTTGCATTACGTACACGAGCAGCCATTCAAGGCGTGTTGCATCTGGCCGTAACCAAAGTCAGCAATACATAGAGTTACCTGGTAATAAAAGGGTAAAGCAAACACAGGATGGGTAGCTTTTCTCTACTCGTATATTCCTTCACCACTGTATACAATGTTTGCAAAGTTAAGTTAGCAGTACAATGATAAGACAGAGCAAAGAGTCAGTCAGAGCAGGAGTGGACTGCGCCAGCGTGAGGGTCTGAGCCGTAGCCAGCCAGCCAGCCAGCCAGCCAGCCAGCCAGCCAGCCAGCCAGCCAGCCAGCCAGCCAGCCAGCCAGCCAGCCAGTCAGCCAGCCAGCCAGCCAGGCAGGTGATGCACCAGATCTGCTACACTCTGAATTGCCAGACTGCTGGTTGAAAGGACATGCCAATGGGTGTGTTGAACGTCGAATAAATTGAACATAGTCGGCACATGCCACAGCTTGTCCCAGCAGTATTTCTGATATTTAATGGTAAAATGTTGAATAGTCTGGGGTCACAGATGTTGATATGGTGTTTTCTTATAATGACCACGGCGCCCCTGCTTTACACTGGGTTTATTTTGCACTTCCACATCTCTCTCTGCAATATGTTGCTATGGCAGTGTGCATATTTGAGACAACGCCCTCAAGTACTCTCCTGGTATATATTATCATCTCTCTCTCTCTCTCCTCTGCTCCATTATATACATATTTAGGACTTTAAGGCGTTCCCAACAATTTAAATGCTTTATTGGCTCTACGCTGGCTCTAAATGATCTATATCTCTGTTCAAGTTCTGTGTAGGAGACGACACAGAACGAGACCGTCGGTAGTGAATAACATAACAAACGACAGAGCACATCTGAGCTGAAATGTGTCACCATTGGCACTAATTCTTTAGTAAAGCTCCCATTATCACCCCGTCAAATTCTTTGCTGTCGTGACATTAGCCTTATTGTGGTTTTGAAAGAAAGGTCACTTGCCAAAATTTTTCCAAATCTTTTACATTTCGGTCAGTATTGAAGAGTTGTCAATAGTTCATGACTGAGTGAAAAGTCTCGTAAAATTTCCCATTCAAAGGGCAGGTTAGTTGTGAATTGTTCCAGTCACAAAGTTCTGACTATTAATTTCCATATATATTCATTGCTTAGCGTACTAATTGGTTGATTTAGTTGCGCTTCAGTTGTGGTTGGCGTGTACGTGTATACAGCAGCTGTGTGGTTGTGCAGTGTTGAGTTGTGTGGGTGTGATGGGTAGCGTGTTAAGTTGTGTGGGTGTTATAGGTAGCGTGTTGTGTTGTGTGGGTGTTATAGGTAGCGTGTTGTGTTGTGTGGGTGTTATAGGTAGCGTGTTGTGTTGTGTGGGTGTTATAGGTAGCGTGTTGTGTTGTGTGGGTGTTATAGGTAGCGTGTTAGAGTGACAATAAATGCAAATGGGAGGATATACTCGTGTATATATGTAGGTACATTCGCTTTAGCATAATCGTAAATAAAGAGAATTACATACATCTATTCCTAGGTTCCAAAAAAATGCATTCATGACTTGTTTTCTTTAGAGGCGATTTTCAGGTGAGATAAGATCTCAGTGGAGCGACCAAGGAAAGAAACCAGATGGCAGCAGCCGTAGCATGCGAGATACCAGTTTCCTGACGCTAAGGTCGGCTAGCCTGTGTGTAAATGTTAGAAGGAAGCCTTCATTATTTTGTGTTGTACGGGGTACTTCAACCACCAACGTACACTTGAGTGGGCGGAGAGAGGTGTTTGCTGGTGGGGTGATGATCGGAGGTAGAGGGGAGGTGGTGAGGAGAAGGGGACGGTGGTGAGCGATGGTTGGAGGGGGTGGCGGAGGATGTCTGTTGGAGTGGGAAGAGAAGGGGTGATGCGGAGGGTCACTGGAGGTCATGACACGAGCGCTAGTGTGTAATTTGAGCTTATCATGATGACCCTCACAGCAAGTTGACCCCCTCTCAACACCGTGACCTAACTTGACCTCTGAGTCGTCTTCTTTACCCTTACATAATGATGAGGAACTCATTGAACGGTGTCCTGTGCAACCTCAACCTCAGCCATGTCTCCAAATTACTTAAAACATAATAATATATTAGTCACTACAGAGGAGACCTACCTAACTCCTACCATCACTCAAAACAAACTTTTCTGAAGAAAAACTCACTCAAGCTTTTTTTCTCCTACGAAACGAGACTACGAGATCTTATCTCAAAGACTTAAACTGCTGACTGACATCAACATCAAACATGAATTATCTGAAGTGTTGAGCCAGTTCGTAACTCGAAGCAATGAAACAACGAGGCAAAAGATGTAACACGAATGCATGTAAAGTTTTTTATTTTTTTTTTTTTTTTGTAAACAGAATTATAACAGGACAGGATAAACAACCGGCTAGAGCTCGGACAATACATTCATTCAAGAACCAGCTGAATAACCACAGTACAAGTATAGAATTCAAGTAGGTGCGTCTAGTGGGAGGAGTTCCAGGAGGCTGAAGACCACATGCATGGTATAAATCCATTAGTAGAGATTCCTGGCTCAGTCCATTTTATTTTATATGACAGAAAACGTAATAATACTTTATAATAATGACCAGTATGGTATGGGGTATGGTGATGGAAGACAGGAGCGGGATGTTGCCTGGTACACTCGCTGTCTCACTCAACCCAAACCAAACCCAAACGGACCACCACAAACATTCAATAGATGGGACAATCTGAAGTCAACAGTTTCCTCAAGTCTGTGAAGTAGCCGCATCAGAACGACCATTTGACAACTAGGCGACCAATGAACAGCAATAGTATCAGTAGTGGCAGACGTGGGGTTGTGACAGTCACAACAGAACTGGTGGTAACCACAAGTAAAACCACTGATATATACAGCTTGTTATTTATTTTTTTACACATCAATTTTACAGACTATGAGCTGTTATCCAACCTCAGCTCGTTTCAAAACCCAGCACTATCTAAGCTGTACTACCCCCCCCCAACAACAGGATGCTACCCACAACAGTCGACTAACACCCAGGTACCTACTTACTGCTAGGTGAAGAAGGGCAGTAGGTGTAAGGGAAACATGCCCAACGTTTTACCGGTGCCGGAGATCGAACCTCGAAAACTCTGTGAGCAGAGTGCCTTGCTAACCGAGCCACGGGACAGAAAGAATTCAGTAGTTGTAGCCTCGTTGTCCGTCCAGTTTCATCGTGAGAATTTCACGTCGTGTTTCCTACATGTTATGGTACATTTTTCTCAAAATTTATATGATGGCAGTGGCCGGACGTAGTAACAGGTGGGTAAAGAGCCTTCTGCTTTTCTATTCTTAACTCATTCTCCTAGTTAATACAGGATAGTTCTTAATCTAGGTATAAGAGTTCTCAGTTTGGTGTGGACCAGCACGTCCTCTGCTATCTTTCTTTCCCATGTACTCTGGTGTCTGTACCAGTGTGTTCACTACCACCATCCACCACCACCACCACCCACTACTGCCACCACCACTACCATCACCACCACCACCACCACCCACTACTGCCACCACCACTACCATCACCACACCACCACCACCACTACTGCCACCACCACCCACTACTGCCACCACCACCACTATTGTCACCACCACTACCATCACCACCACCACCACCCACTACTGCCACCACCACCCACTACTGCCACCACCACCCACTATTGTCACCACCACTACCATCACCACCACCACCACCCACTACTACCACCACCACTACCATCACCACCACCACCACCCACTACTGCCACTGCCACCACCACCACCACCCACTACCACCACCACCACCACCACCACAACCACCACCCACTACCACCACCACCACCACCACCACCACACCACCACCACCACCACCACCACCACCACCCACTACTGCCACAACCACTACCATCACCACCACCACCACCACCCACCACCCACAACCACCACCCACTACCACCACCCCCACCACCACCACCACCACCACCACCACCACCCACCACCACCACCCACTACTGCCAAACCACTACCACCACCACCACCACCACCACCACCACCACCACCACCACCACCACCACCCACAACCACCACCCACTACCACCACCACCACCACCACCACCACCACCACCACCCACCACCACCACCCACTACTGCCACAACCACTACCATCACCACCACCACCCAATACTGCCACTGCCACCACTACCACCACCCACTACTACTACACCACCCCACCACTACCACCCACCACACCACCACCACCACCCACTACTGCACAACCACTACCACCACCACCACCACCACCACCACCCACCACCACCACCCACTACTGCCACAACCACTACCATCACCACCACCACCACCACCACCACCACCACCACCCACAACCACCACCACTACCACCACACCCACCACCACCACCACCACCACCACCACCAACCACCACCCACCACCACCACCCACTACTGCCACAACCACTACCACCACCACCACCACCACCACCACCCACAACCACCACCCACTACCACCACCACCACCACCACCACCACCACCACCACCACCACCACCACCACCACCACCACCACCACCACCACCACCACCACCACCACCCACCACCACCACCCACTACTGCCACAACCACTACCACCACCACCACCACCACACCACCACCCACAACCACCACCCACTACCACCACCACCACCATCACCACCACCACCACCACCACCACCACCACCACCACCACCACCACCACACCACCACCACCACCACCACCACCACCACCACCCCCACCACCCACCACCACCACCCACTACTGCCACAACCACTACCACCACCACCACCACCACCACCACCACACCACCACCACCACCACCACCACCCACAACCACCACCCACTACTGCCACCACTACCACCCCCGGCTACTCCCCATCCCCCCGCTACCACCAACCGGCAGAACGGTACGGAATCCGGTACGGTATGGTAGATTCCGTGTTAAAAATTGCAATACACAACTACTGTACAATATTTTCCTTGTGGCACGCTACGAAAAAAAAAAAGAACACGTACATTACCGAAGTGCCAGACTTGTGGCACAGGACATCCTGAGGTGGTGGTGGTGAGGTGGCACCTGCGCTCGCTGGCACGCAAGTGAGCGTAGAGCGTACACCTTCTGCTCTAAGATATAATTTAGATAAACTTAGACTTGGAATGGAAGACAGTATCACCGATGAGCTGACACTGATGAGCTGACACTGATGAGCTGACACTGATGAGCTGACACTGATGAGCTGACACTGATGAGCTGACACTGATGAACTGACACTGATGAGCTGACACTGATGAGCTGACACTGATGAGCTGACACTGATGAGCTGACACTGATGAGCTGACACTGAAGAGCTGACACTGATGAGCTGACACTGATGAGCTGACACTGAAGAGCTGACACTGATGAGCTGACACTGATGAGCTGACACTGATGAGCTGACACTGAAGAGCTGACACTGATGAGCTGACACTGAAGAGCTGACACTGATGAGCTGACACTGATGAGCTGACACTGATGAGCTGACACTGATGAGCTGACACTGAAGAGCTGACACTGATGAGCTGACACTGAAGAGCTGACACTGAAGAGCTGACACTGATGAGCTGACACTGATGAGCTGACACTGAAGAGCTGACACTGATGAGCTGACACTGATGAGCTGACACTGAAGAGCTGACACTGAAGAGCTGACATTGATGAGCTGACACTGAAGAGCTGACACTGGTGAGCTGACACTGATGAGCTGACACTGATGAGCTGACACTGACGAGCTAACACTGATGAGCTGACACTGATGAGCTGACACTGGTGAGCTGACACTGATGAGCTGACACTGATGAGCTGACACTGATGAGCTGACACTGACGAGCTGACACTGACGAGCTGACACTGACGAGCTAACACTGATGAGCTGACACTGATGAGCTGACACTGATGAGCTGACACTGATGAGCTGACACTGATGAGCTGACACTGATGAGCTGACACTGATGAGCTGACACTAAGCCTCTGACACACCACACAGGCGCCAGTTATATAATTAAAGTCAGTCGCAGCGTCCAGAACTCCATCAAACTTTTAAAAAAAAAAAATAAGAGAGGCTACGAGTCTCGTATCAGATATTTCAAAATATATTTCCCAATAAAAAAAGTATTAAGAGAAATTGTTCGTAATTTTTTCATTGTGTTAATAATTAATGATCAATGTAATTATGTCACGGGTAAATTAATGTGTATTTTTTCCTCTCAATAAATATTTTTTGTGAGTTTGGATTTATAGTTTTATAGCAGAGGTCTTCGTTATAGCAGAGGTCTCCGTTATAGCAGAGGTCTTCGTTATAGCAGAGGTCTTCGTTATAGCAGAGGTCTTCGTTATAGCAGAGGTCTTCGTTATAGCAGAGGTCTTCGTTATAGCAGAGGTCTTCGTTATAGCAGAGGTCTCCGTTATAGCAGAGGTCTCCGTTATAGCAGAGGTCTCCGTTATAGCAGAGGTCTTCGTTATAGCAGAGATCTTCGTTATAGCAGAGGTCTTCGTTATAGCAGAGGTCTCCGTTATAGCAGAGGTCTTCGTTATAGCAGAGATCTTCGTTATAGCAGACGTCTTCGTTATAGCAGAGGTCTTCGTTATAGCAAAGGTCTTCGTTATAGCAGAGATCTTCGTTATAGCAGAGGTCTTCGTTATAGCTGAGGTCTTCGTTATAGCAGACGTCTTCGTTATAGCAGAGGTCTTCGTTATAGCAGAGATCTTCGTTATAGCAGAGGTCTTCGTTATAGCAGAGGTCTTCGTTATAGCTGAGGTCTCCGTTATAGCAGACGTCTTCGTTATAGCAGAGATCTTCGTTATAGCAGAGGTCTTCGTTATAGCAGACGTCTTCGTTATAGCAGACGTCTCCGTTATAGCAGACGTCTCCGTTCTAGCAGACGTCTCCGTTATAGCAGACGTCTCCGTTATAGCAGAGGTCTTCGTTATAGCAGACGTCTCCGTTATAGCAGACGTCTCCGTTATAGCAGAGGTCTTCGTTATAGCAGACGTCTTCGTTATAGCAGACGTCTCCGTTATAGCAGACGTCTCCGTTATAGCAGACGTCTCCGTTATAGAAGACGTCTCCGTTATAGCAGACGTCTCCGTTATAGCAGACGTCTCCGTTATAGCAGACGTCTCCGTTAAGCAGACGTCTTCGTTATAGCAGACGTCTCCGTTATAGAAGACGTCTCCGTTATAGCAGACGTCTCCGTTATAGCAGACGTCTCCGTTATAGCAGACGTCTTCGTTATAGCAGAGATCTTCGTTATAGCAGACGTCTTCGTTATAGCAGACGTCTTCGTTATAGCAGACGTCTCCGTTATAGCAGACGTCTTCGTTATAGCAGACGTCTCCGTTATAGCAGACGTCTCCGTTATAGCAGACGTCTTCGTTATAGCAGACGTCTCATTTATAGCAGACGTCGTTATAGCAGACGTCTTCGTTATAGCAGACGTCTTCGTTATAGCAGACGTCTCCGTTATAGCAGACGTCCTCGTTATAGCAGACGTCTCCGTTATAGCAGACGTCTTCGTTATAGCAGAGGTCTTCGTTATAGCAGACGTCTTCGATATAGCAGACGTCTTCGTTATAGCAGAGGTCTTCGTTATATCAGACGTCTCCGTTATAGCAGAGGTCTTCGTTATAGCAGAGGTCTTCGTTATAGCAGACGTCTCCGTTATAGCAGAGGTCTTCGTTATAGCAGACGTCTCCGTTATAGCAGACGTCTTCGATATAGCAGACGTCTTCGTTATAGCAGAGGTCTTCGTTATAGCAGACGTCTCCGTTATAGCAGAGGTCTTCGTTATAGCAGACGTCTTCGTTATAGCAGACGTCTCCGTTATAGCAGAGGTCTTCGTTATAGCAGACGTCTTCGTTATAGCAGAGGTCTTCGTTATAGCAGACGTCTTCGTTATAGCAGAGGTCTTCGTTATAGCAGACATCTCCGTTATAGCAGAGGTCTTCGTTATAGCAGACGTCTTCGTTATAGCAGAGGTCTTCGTTATAGCAGACGTCTTCGTTATAGCAGAGGTCTTCGTTATAGCAGACATCTCCGTTATAGCAGAGGTCTTCGTTATAGCAGAGGGACGCAATAAATGTGTTTATTTTTTGCAGAAGGAATAAACAATATCAATGATAAAATTATGCACTATGTACCACCTGTGTACTCACCTAATTGTGGTTGCAAGGGTCGAGACTCAGCTCCTGGCCCCGCCTCTTCACTGATCGCTACTGGATCCTCTCTCTCTCTCTGCTTCCTGAGCTTTGTCATACCTCTTCTTAAAACTATGTATGGTTCCTGCCTCCACTACTTCACTTGCTAGGCTATTCCACTTGCTGACAACTCTATGACTGAAGAAATACTTCCTAACGTCCCTGTGACTCGTCTGAGTCTTCAGCTTCCAGTTGTGACCCCTTGTCCCTGTGTCCCCTCTCTGGAACATCCTATCTGTCCACCTTGTCTATTCCCCACAGTATCTTAAATGTCGTTATCGTGTCTCCCCTGACCCTTCTGTCCTCCAGTGTCGTCAGTCCGATTTCCCTTAACCTTTCCTCGTACGACATTCCCTTGAGCTCTGGGACTAGCCTTGTTGCAAACCTTTGTACTTTCTCTAACTTCTTGACGTGCTTGACCAGGTGTGGGTTCCAGACTAGTGCTGCATACTCCAGTATGGGCCTAACATACACAGTGTACAGTGTCTTGAACGATTCCTTATTAAGGTATCGGAACGCTATTCTCAGGTTTGCCAGGCGCCCGAATGCTGCAGGGGTTATTTGGTTGATGTGTGCCTCCGGTGATGTGCTCGGTGTTATGGTCACCCCAAGGTCTTTCTCCCTGAGTGAGGTCTGTAGTCTTTGTCCACCTAGCCTATACTCTGTCTGCAGTCTTCTTTGCCCCTCCCCAATCTTCATGACTTTGCATTTGGCTGGATTGAATTCGAGAAGCCAGTTGCTTGACCACATGTCCAGCCTGTCCAGGTCTCTTTGCAGTCCTGCCTCATCCTCGTCCGATTTAATTCTTCTCATCAACTTCACGTCATCTGCGAACAGGGACACTTCAGAGTCTATTCCTTCCATCATGTCGTTCACATATATCAAAAATAGCACTGGTCCTAGAACTGACCCCTGTGGGACCCCGCTCGTAACAGGCGCCCACTGTGATACCTCTTCATGTACCATGACTCGTTGCTGCCTCCCTGTCAGGTATTCCCTTATCCATTGCAGTGCCCTCCCTTTTACGTGCGCCTGATCCTCCAGCTTCTGCACTAATCTCTTGTGGGGAACTGTGTCAAAGGCCTTCCTGCAGTCTAGGAAAACGCAATCTACCCATCCCTCTCTCTCGTGTCTTACTTCTGTTACCTTGTCATAAAACTCCAGGAGGTTTGTGATACAAGATTTGCCTTCCATGAACCCATGCTGGTTTTCATTTATAATCTTGTTCCTTTCCAGGTGTTCGACCACTCTCCTCCTGATAATCTTCTCCATGACATTGCACACAATACATGTCAGAGACACAGGTCTGTAGTTTAGTGCCTTGTTTCTGTTTCCTTTCTTAAATATGGGGACTACATTAGCTGTCTTCCATTTCTCAGGTAGTTGCCCAGTTTCAAGGGATGTGTTGAAGATTGTGGTTAGAGGCACGCACAGCATCTCTGCTCCTTCTCTAAGGACCCATGGGGAGATGTTGTCCGGTCCCATCGCCTTTGAGGTGTCAAGGTCACTTAAGAGCTTCTTCACCTCCTCCTCAGTTGTTCGTATGTCAACCAACACTTGTTGGTATATTCCCTCTTGATGTTCCCTTCTGTGCTGTCTTCCCACAGCCCTTCCTGTCTCTACTGTAAAAACTTCCTTAAATCTCCTGTTCAGCTCCTCACATACCTCCTGATCATTTCTTGTGAGTTCTCCACCTTCTGTCCTTAATCTGATCACCTGGTCTTTGACTGTTGTCTTCCTCCTGATGTGGCTATACAACAGTTTCGAGTCAGTCTTGATTCTCGATGCTATGTCATTTTCATACTGTCGTACCTGTGCGTACTCATTCCTGGCTCTGCGACTGATCTCCCTATTTTCGTGTGTTCTCTGCCTTCTGTACTTCTTCCATTCTCTATTGCATTTTGTTTTTGCTTCCTTACACCGTCGGGTAAACCAGGGGCTCGTTCTGGTCTTTCCGTTGTTACTGTTGCCCTTGGGAATAAACCTTTCCACTGCCTCCTTGCATTTTGTTGTTACATATTCCATCATTTCATTTACTGGCTTTCCTGCCAGTTCTCTGTCCCACTGGACCTCCCGCAGGAAGTTCTTCAACCCTATGTAGTCCCCTCTTTTATAGTCAGGCTTTTCCCATTCAACTCCTGTTATTCTCTCAACTTGCAGCTCTACTATGTATTCAAAGCACAGAACCACGTGGTCGCTAGCTCCTAGGGGACTCTCATACTTGATGTCCTCAATATCTGAGCTGCCCAGGGTGAAACACAAGGTCCAATCTTGCTGGTTCATCCTCCCCTCTCACTCTGGTAGTGTCCTTAACATGTTGGTGCATGAGGTTTTCCAGCACCACGTCCAACATCCTGGCTCTCCATGTTTCGGGACCCCCATGTGGCTCCAGGTTTTCCCAGTCAATCTCCCTGTGGTTGAAATCCCCCATAACCAGCAACTTTGCTCTGCTGGAGTGAGCTCTTCTTGCCACCTCAGCAAGTGTGTCCACCATTACTCTGTTGCTCTCTTCATATTCCTCTCTTGGCCTCCTGCAGTTCTGTGGTGGATTATACATCACTGCAATGACCACTTTGTGTTCCCCAGACTGAAGTGTACCTGCTATGTAGTCTCTTTCTCCCGTCTCATCTATTCCTTCCATTTTCTCGAATTTCCATCTGTTTTTTACGAGCAGAGCAACCCCACCTCCCCCCCTGCCCTTCTATCTTTCCTCATGATCTGGTATCCTGGGGGGAAGATTTCATCTGTTATTGTCTCCATGAGTTTTGTTTCTGTAACTGCTATGATGTCTGGGGACTTCTCATTGATTCTTTCTTGCCATTCCTCATGTTTATTCGTTAATCCATCTGCATTTGTGTACCAAACCTTCAACTTCTGTTCTAATATGTAACTGTGGTGCGGGGGGTGGAAACAGAGGGATCGGTGTGTGATGGTTGGTTTGGATTGTTCAGTTGCCTTGGGGGTGTCGTGGCTGGAGTCCTTCTGCAGGTGTTTCTGGGGGGTGCGCTTGTCCTTCATTTGATCTGGATTATTCTGCTTTCCCTTTTCATTTCCTCCCATTTCTCCTTTCGTTTTTGAACTCTCTCTTTCATTGTCTTCCTTTCGTCCTGTGTTCTGTCTCGATCGAGGTGTATATGTTGTGTGTGTGTGTGTATGTGTGTGTGTGTGTGTGTGTGTGTGTGTGTGTGTGTGTGTGTGTGTGTGTGTGTTGTGTGTGTGTGTGTGTGTGTGTGTGTGTGTGTGTGTGTGTGAGCTCGCTTCATAGTTCCTTTTAGTAAGTTTTATCGGCAGTAAAAGGTCATTACCATCACTGTTAGAATTAAAAGTGTTCAGAGTGGAAGACAGACATCGTCTGGGGGTCACTTGTCTACAGTAACACAGACGAGGTACAGTTGTTTACTTGACTTAGTTTTGGAATTACATGTTTTTAAAGGTACGGAAAAGGTGGAGAAATTGTGGTATGGAATGCAATAGATGTGAAGGGCACGGTACGAAACACGTGAGGGGTATGGTAACGAGTGAGGGGTACGAAACACGTGAGGGGTATGGTGACAAACATGTGAGGGGTACGGTAACAAGCACGTGAAGGGTATGGTACGAAACAGATGTGACGGGTACGGTACGATACACGTGAGGGGTACGGTAACAAACATGTGAGGGGTACAGCACGAAACAGACGTGAGGGGTACGGTACGAAACAACAGGACGGTACTTCTGACAGGTACGAAAAAACGTAAAAATTACTGAGAAGTACTGCCAGCCTCGTCACCACCCATACCGTCATCACCACCCTACTGTCATCACCACCCATACCGTCATCACCACCCATACCGTCATCACCACCCATACCGTCATCACCACCCATACCGTTATCACCACCCATACCGTCATCACCACCCATACCGTCATCACCCATACCGTCATCACCACCCATACCATCATCACCACCCATACCGTCATCACCACCCATACCGTCATCATCACCCATACCGTCATCACCTCCCATTACTGTTATCACCACCCATACCGTCATCACCACCCATACCGTCATCACCACCCATACAGTCATCACCACCCATTACTGTCATTACCATACCACTCATTGCTGCCACCATCACCACTACCACCCCCACCATCACCCACCACCACCCACACTGCCACCGCCACCACCACACTACCACCCACGCTGCCACACCACCACCACTCATCACCACCACCACTCATCACCACCACTCATCAGACCACTCCCACTCATCACCACCACCACCACACATCACTACCACCACCACTCATCACTACCACCACCACTCATCACTACCACCACTACCATGTCAGGTCTTAGGGTTATTACTACAGTATAGCGTTCAGGGAGGATCGCTGATCCCGCTGGGGTCCTATAGCCCCTGGAGGGGGAGTGAGAGACAATAAGGTTCGATCTAAGGAAAGGTAAGGAATGGTCCAACTCTTTGGATCAAGAGCCCCTCACTACATGAAGGATTCTATGAATTTCATACAGTGCTGAAATCCTTCAGTCTGAGCTGCAGACTTTAGCAGGACAATAAGGCTACCGAGGTCTTGCCACCGAAGTGGCTAGTTTATTATTTTTTTTATTTTTTTTATTATCACACTGGCCGATTCCCACCAAGGCAGGGTGGCCCGAAAAAGAAAAACTTTCACCATCATTCACTCCATCACTGTCTTGCCAGAAGGGTGCTTTACACTACAGTTTTTAAACTGCAACATTAACACCCCTCCTTCAGAGTGCAGGCACTGTACTTCCCATCTCCAGGACTCAAGTCCGGCCTGCCGGTTTCCCTGAACCCCTTCATAAATGTTACTTTGCTCACACTCCAACAGCATGTCAAGTATTAAAAACCATTTGTCTCCATTCACTCCTATCAAACACGCTCACGCATGCCTGCTGGAAGTCCAAGCCCCTCGCACACAAAACCTCCTTTACCCCCTCCCTCCAACCTTTCCTAGGCCGACCCCTACCCCGCCTTCCTTCCACTACAGACTGATACACTCTTGAAGTCATTCTGTTTCGCTCCATTCTCTCTACATGTCCGAACCACCTCAACAACCCTTCCTCAGCCCTCTGGACAACAGTTTTGGTAATCCCGCACCTCCTCCTAACTTCCAAACTACGAATTCTCTGCATTATATTCACACCACACATTGCCCTCAGACATGACATCTCCACTGCCTCCAGCCTTCTCCTCGCTGCAACATTCATCACCCATGCTTCACACCCATATAAGAGCGTTGGTAAAACTATACTCTCATACATTCCCCTCTTTGCCTCCATCCTGTGGACGGCAACGCATGAGCATATGGATTCACAAAAGGCCCAGGAACTAGGGCCCAAAAGGGATTAACAGGAGTACAAGTAAATTTAGGAAATTTGCTTAATATATCTGGTATCTTATTTTTATTCTATATTCCCCAATAAGTGGACAGTTTAGCACAAGGTGTTCAAGACAGTGACCATATGCCTGACCACATAATTTACATTTAGTTTGATCATCTGTGTGTCTCTCAAGCTGCCAGAAGTACTTGTAATCAAGCCTAAGCCTGGCTACTACAACATCAGTCAGTACTTGCTACCGAGTCTAAGCCTGGTCACTACAACATCAGTCAGTACTTGTAACTAAGACTAAGCCTGGCTACTACAACATCAGTCAGTACTTGCTACCGAGTCTAAGCCTGGTCACTACAACATCAGTCAGTACTTGTAACCAAGACTAAGCCTGGCTAGTACAACATCAGTCAGTACTTGTAACCAAGCTTAAGCCTGGCCACTACAACGTCAGTCAGTACTTGTAACCAATCCTAAGCCTGGCCACTACAACATCAGTCAGTACTTGTAACCAATCCTAAGCCTGGCCACTACAACATCAGTCAGTACTTGTAACCAAGCTTAAGCCTGGCCACTACAGCATAAGTCAGTACTTGTAACCAAGCCTAAGCCTGGCCACTACAAAATCAGTCAGTACTTGTAACCAAGCCTTAGCCTGGCCACTACAACATCAGCCAGTATTGTAACCAAGCCTAAGCCTGGCCACTACAACATCAGTCAGTGTTCACATTGCAAGTTGCTCCATAAACATACTTATCTACGTTCATGTTATCATAGTGGGTTATAGATCTACTCAGGCTTCTAACTGCATTCCTATAACAATCATCTTCATTATTTACTTCTCTCCTAATATTATTCCTAATGCTAGACATAGTTATACCAAAGTTATATTCTACATTCTCCTTCTGGGTACTCTTCTTGGCTAACATATCAACTTTATCATGAAGGAGTAATCCAGTGTGTGATGGGATCCATAGCAATTGTACATTAATTCCTTTATCCCAGATTTTTGAGTATCTATACCTGGCTTCTCCAACGAGCATGTTGTTGCAGTCATTATGTGAGTCAGGAGCCTTCAGCCGTGATATAGAATCAGTAATGATGATAGAGTCAAGCTCAGTGTCATAAGTTATCTTTGGCGCCATTAGGATGGTAAACAAATAGGCTGTCGTTTAGTATTCTGCTGAAGGCGCAGCAGCAGCAGCTACCTGCAGCTTCAGAGATTTCGTTCCAGCGGAACCGGAGTTACTATTACTTAAATTCACTAAAAGCCCGCACTTAAATCTACTTTATGACAGCGTTTCGGTCCGTCCTGAAACATGACGGACCAAAACGACGTCATAAGGTGCTGGATTTTGGATGAATTGTTGCAGGTAAGGTATTGCCACCCGTGTTTCTTCATTACTTGAGAAATGCCATCTCTCAGGATGGCCCATCACAATACACTGGAGGAACGGAGCTTCCATGAAATTATCTCCATCATCACAGAACAGGGCAATAAACATTATATACAGCAGAGAGTAGGGAAAAAAAGAGAGGAAGGATAAAGGAGTGGATAATGGGCAGAGAACAGCAGTAAGTCACAAAGGTGCCGCCTGAGTGCTGAGGCTTGGCGTGTCCCTGGCCTGCCATCTTGACACACCCACACCCCTCACCTCCTCTCTCATTACCACCTCATTACTCACTTCCCGTTTAGCCTCACTCTCCACTCATACGCCGCCGCCTTTGCGCACATACGCTATACGGACGCACTTCTTATCGTAGTCCCTTGTTGGCCACGGCTCGGTTGAAACCTTCCTGTCGTCTCTGTCAGTCTGAGTTAAGACGGGGCAGCGCTCCTCCCGCAGTAGCTGAAACATTAGCTTGTTAGCGCTGATAGATTGCAGAGCGCAGTTTTATATGGTTGCAACAAGGCTAACCGGCAGCTCACTTATGGTAAATATATTCCTCTTGACACGTTTATTAATTGTCTACACGAGACGACCTCAGCGTCCATAATGAGCAGCCTGACTCTCCTCTTCACGACACTGTACCCTCACAACACACGGCACTCAGCCTGGCACCTTGAGTGAGACTCCTGGGTTGAATATTGTGGTAGTGGGACTACACAAAGAAACTTACGTAAACAATAATGCCATTATAATGGTGCACCATCATTACTGATGGTGCACCACTAGGTATCTTGACTGACTCAACTTCACGGCAATGAAGATACTTAAGAGTTATACAGGTGTTTTATTCATCAGTGATGATGTTACTGGCACTAGTGGGAAATAGAGCAAGGTGATGGGCACACCTGAGTGCCATTGCGTCACAATAAGCATGGCACAGTGCCACTCTTCAGTGCCAATGTTGATTATGGGAATTATTAGAGCCGGAGTTTATGGTCAGGGCGACTCTTGTTTAGTTACAGTGATTAATGATGAGCACACACACACACACAAACACACACACACACAGAAACACACACACACACACACACAAACACACACACACACAGAAACACACACACACACACAAACAAAGAAGGCCGCAGACGGAGTACAGTCTAGGGCAGTGGTTCCCAAACTGGGGGTAAATTACCCCCTGGGGGTAATTTAACCATTTTTGGGGGGTAATGGAGGGGTGACAGAAAAAAAGTTATGAATTCTGAAAATCAAGAAAACAATGCGGTACCCGGTATGAGGATTATTGTTAACTTTGTCTTAGTATATAAAGTTGTAAAGTAAACCTATTATAAGTAAGTAATAAAGTTAAACCAAATAACAATAAACATCAAAAACTAATATACAGTATTAGAAAAGAAGAAATATATAGCTAAGTGTGTGTAAACCCAAAAGTATTTTGACAAGTATGCTTCAGGACAAAAGTCACTCAGTAGCCCAGATCGACCTGTCCAGTACAGCGTCACTCACTTCCTGAGGCTGCCTCTATTTCACACTGTCAGTTTATCTGTGAGCATCAGCCGAGGTAGACATAAGCTGGTATGTATGTGTACTGCCCTGTGCAGTATATAGTTAGTATTTACCCACTGTTACTGTGAATTTGTAGCTATTATTAATTTTATATATAATGTATGTGTGGTTCTTACGTTTTCAATGGTTTTGCTAGGATTAGCAGAGTATGCGAGGCTGTATACGTTCACGTTTAGCCATATATATCAATAATAACAACATTTTGTGAAAGGGGTAACATGCTTTATGTGGCATGTTAAATTGGGTAACAAGCTGAAAAAGTTTGGGAACCACTGGTCTAGGGGGTCAGAGACTACAAACCTCACTTAAGGAAAAAGATCTTGGGGTGAGTATAACACCAGGCACATCTCCTGAAGCGCACATCAACCAAATAACTGCTGCAGCATATGGGCGCCTAGCAAACCTCAGAACAGCATTCCGACATCTTAATAAGGAATCATTCAGGACCCTGTACACCGTGTATGTTAGGCCCATATTGGAGTATGCGGCACCAGTTTGGAACCCACACCTAGCCAAGCACGTTAAGAAACTAGAGAAAGTGCAAAGGTTTGCAACAAGACTAGTCCCAGAGCTAAGAGGTATGTCCTACGAGGAGAGGTTAAGGGAAATCAACCTGACGACACTGGAGGACAGGAGAGATAGTTGGGACATGATAACGACATACAAAATACTGAGAGGAATTGACAAGGTGGACAAAGACAGGATGTTCCAGAGATTGGACACAGCAACAAGGGGACACAGTTGGAAGCTGAAGACACAGATGAATCACAGGGATGTTAGGAAGTATTTCTTCAGCCACAGAGTAGTCAGTAAGTGGAATAGTTTGGGAAGCGATGTAGTGGAGGCAGGATCCATACATAGCTTTAAGCAGAGGTATGATAAAGCTCACGGCTCAGGGAGAGTGACCTAGTAGCGATCAGTGAAGAGGCGGGGCCAGGAGCTCGGACTCGACCCCCGCAACCTCAACTAGGTGAGTACACACACACACACACACACACACACACACACACACACACACACACACACACACACACACACACCACACACACACACACACACACACCTGCATGCGCCATCTATTATTTTACATTCATAAGCTTCATTTTAATTATATATATATATATATATATATATATATATATATATATATATATATATATATATATATATGTATATATATATACACAAGTCGGCAGTCTCCCACCGAGGCAGGGTGACCCAAAAAGAAAGAAAATCCCCAAAATACTTTCATCATCATTCAACACTTTCACCTCACTCACACGTAATCACTGTTTTTACAGAGGTGCTCAGAACACAACAGTTTGAGCACCTCTGCAAAAACAGTGATTATGTGTGAGTGAGGTGCAAGTGTTGAGTGATGATGAAAGTATTTTCTTTTTGGGGATTTTCTTTCTTTTTGGGTCACCCTGCCTCGGTGGGAGACTGCCGACTTGCTAAATATATATATATATATATATATATATATATATATATATATATATATATATATATATATATATATATATATATATATATTATATATATATATGTGTGTGTGTGTGTGTGTGTGTGTACTCACTTATTTGTACTCACCTATTTGTGGTTGCAGGAGTCGAGTCTTAGCTCCTGGCCCCGCCTCTTCACCGGTTGCTACTGGGTCCTCTCTCTCCCTGCTCCATGAGCTTTATCATACCTCGTCTTAAAACTATGTATGGTTCCTGCCTCCACTACATCACTTTCTAGGCTATTCCACTGCCTGACAACTCTATGACTGAAGAAATACTTCCTAATATCTCTCTGACTCATCCGTGTCCTCAACTTCCAATTGTGACCTCTTGTTTCTGTGTCCCATCTCTGGAACATCCCGTCTTTGTCCACCTTGTCTATTCCGCGCAGTATTTTATATGTCGTTATCATGTCTCCCCTGACCCTCTTGCCCTCTAGTGTCGTCAGGCCGATTTCCCTTAACCTTTCTTCATAAGACATTCCCCTTAGCTCTGGAACTAACCTTGTCGCAAACCTTTGCACTTTCTCTAGTTTCTTGACGTGCTTTATCAAGTGCGGGTTCCAAACAGGTGCTGCATACTCCAGTATGGGCCTGACATACACGGTGTACAGTGTCTTGAACGATTCTTTATTAAGTGGTTAAGGTATCGGAACGCTGTTCTCAGGTTTGCCAGGCGCCCATATGCTGCAGCAGTGTGTGTGTGTGTGTGTGTGTGTGTGTGTGTGTGTGTGTGTGTGTGTGTGTGTGTGTGTGTGTGTGTACCCAAGGATGTACTTGCCTGGGTTAAGTCTTACCCTCGTGGTTCTCTCTTAACCTTCAATTAACTGGCGTGTTTGATTCCTGGCCTTTTTAACCCAGTCACAACACGTACTCTGGCCACCATGTAAGGAGCTCGCCTCCACTACCTTTTAAGCTAGTTCGTTCAACTTTTCCCCACTATAAATGCAGTGAGGAACCATTTTCTAACATTCCTGCGGTTCATTTCGGTGTTGAGCTTCCGTCTGCTGCCCCTCGATCTGGTACCTCACATGTCAGACTCTGTTCATGTCTACTTTATCTGTGCGTTTAAGTATCTTACACGTTAGGATCATATTATCCATGTCGCTTCGCTGTCTCTATGATGCAAGATTCGGTTACTTAAATCTTTCCTCACAGTTTATGTCCCTCAGATTCGGAATTAGTCTAGAGGCACCGCACTGGTGCTGCGTATTTGAGGAATGACCCAAAGTAGGTTGTGTTTAATACATTGATCAACTTCTGGGTTAGGCTTCTAGAGGCAGTTATCGTATGTGACGGCTTTGCATACACCGCTGATATAATTCACTTCTTGTGTATGTGCTCTGAGGAGAGGTTTATGTATGGGTGTGTGTATTGGCGGGCGCTTGGTTCGGGGACCCATAATGGCCGCTCCGTTGATCGCCAAACCACACTCAAATCAAACATCTCTTAAATGGCGTTTACTACATCAGAGCCTTGTTGATTAGGGAGGCCCAGGAGCCTCGCTAAGACGATTCCGTCGCAGCTGTTCCCGGTAACGTGTCTCTGGTTGCTGCCAGAACGCCGGGTCTTGTGGGTCAAGACCTCTAGGACAACGACCAGATGACTACGAAACGTGAGTAGCTTTGGAGGCGAGACGCCCAGTGGCCGGAAGGCTACCAAGAAGCAACCAGAGGCACGAGAGGCCATCAAGAAGCAACCAGAGGGCGCCCCTCACAAACACTGGATACATTAGGCCGGTCATTAACAGAGGTCTCCCGTGAGCCAGGCTGGACAGGCCCAGCCTCGTTGACACAACCAACATAGCAACAAGCCGCCACGGACAGTACTGCCATTAACAGGACTGCTACCATCGCTGTCGTTGCTGGTACTGCTGCTCCTACTCCTGCTACTACTATAGTAGCTGCTAGTGTTACTGCAGTTATCGCTGGTAGAGCAACCGCTGCTTCTGTAACTGTCGTTGTGACTGCTACTGTAACTGTGGTTTCTGCTGTTAATGAAACAGCTACTACTAATACTACTGCTGCTGCTGCTACAATAACTATTTGCTACAGTAATTGTCGCTACTGCTGCTGCTGCAATAACTTTAGCTACAAACGCCGTTGCTGCTGCTGCTGCTGCTACCATCATTATCTGCAGGTAATGTTAGTTTGACCATCCTGTATTCTGGAGATGAGTTGGAGAAGATACCAAGCAAGTAGCTTGGTAGTGATGACAGCTTGGTGTGGTGAGTGATGACAACTTGGTGTGGTGAGTGATGACAGTTTGGTGTGATTAGTGATGACAACTTGGTATAGTGGTGATTAGTAATGACAGCTTGGTGTGGTGAGTGATGACAGCTTGGTGTGGTGAGTGATGAATGATGACAGCTTGATGTCGTGGCGTAGGACCTCCACCCCACACCAACCTCTACGACTGTCACCCTGGTGACCTCGTTTCTCCGGCTTACACTTATCGTCACCAGGCTTTTGTCGTTTCCTACACGCTGTGCAGCGGCTTTGCAACTGGTCATCAGGACGTGTAAAATGTCCTCTAGCTCTCTGCTAGGTGTACCAACCCCACCATCACCACCATCCCCGTCGCCAACACTGCCTCCCTTCACTAGTACCATCCTGGGAATATTCGACTGACGAACGTGACAAAAAAAAAAAACACAGTTTTGGCGTGATCAGTCTGTCACAGACACAAACAGCTCTTGTAAATATAAACCAATTTTCAGGTTAGTCAACTTAAAGTAATTTCTTTTACTGTGATCTTGAGGGCACATACGTGATACGGACACGGTAGGATGTAACTCTTGGATGACCAAATATTACGTATGAGAATGAGCCCAGAAACATGAGGGTGAAGGTGATACGATCGTGATAGCAAGAATATTGACATCTGGTAAAAACAATCAGGGAATACCTGTCGGGAAGACATCAGCGAATCATGGTACGTGACGAGATGTCAGAGTGGATGCCTGTGACGAGCGGGGTTCCACAAGGGTCGGTCCTAGGACCGGTGCTGTTTCTGGAATATGTGAACGACATGACGGAAGGAATAGACTCAGAAATGTCCCTGTTTGCAGATAAGTGTGTGAGGTTAACCAACGATCATGTTAAGAGTGTGTGAGGGTAACCAACGATCATGTTAAGAGTGTGTGAGGGTAACCAACGATCATGTTAAGAGTGTGTGAGGTTAATCGTGCTACAAAGATATCTTACTCAGCCATAGTCACATCATACTGAAAAACAAATTAATTTAACAAATAAAAACACTAAAATCCTGTGTGAGCTATCCAGCTAAAAATCATCTTGGCTCTCCTACACAAAGGTGCTACTCCCACAGTGAAACTTTCCATATACTCTCCTACACAAAGGTACTACTCTCACAGTGAAGCTTACCCTAGACTCTCCTACACAAAGGTGCTACTCTCACAGTGAAGCTTACCCTAGACTCTCCTACACAAAGGTGCTACTCCCACAGTGAAGCTTACCCTAGACTCTCCTACACAAAGGTGCTACTCCCACAGTGAAGCTTACCCTAGACTCTCCTACACAAAGGTACTACTCCCACAGCGAAGCTTACCCTAGACTCTCCTACACAAAGGTGCTACTCCCACAGTGAAGCTTACCCTAGACTCTCCTACACAAAGGTACTACTCCCACAGCGAAGCTTACCCTAGACTCTCCTACACAAAGGTACTACTCCACAGCGAAGCTTACCCTAAAACTCTCCTACACAAAGGTGCTACTCCCACAGTGAAGCTTACCCTAGACTCTCCTACACAAAGGTGCTACTCCCACAGTGAAACTTACCCTAGACTCTCCTACACAAAGGTGCTACTCGGACCATCAATCTCCCAGAATCGTCACCACAAATTGAGCAACTCTCAGAGGCAGATTCTCCCAAAATAATCTCAGACTCATGAAGATTGTGGGAAGCTGTGAGATGATGATAAAGTGTAACAACACTTGTGTCGAGGGTGCGAAGGAAACCCAACACCACCCACAAGTGATGTTAACACCACTCCTCCCCCACCACCCACAAGTGATGTTAACACCACTCCTCCCCCACCACCCACAAGTGATGTTAACACCACTCCTTCCCCACCACCCACAAGTGATGTTAACACCACTCCTCCCCCACCACCCACAAGTGATGTTAACACCACTCCCCCCCACCACCCACAAGTGATGTTAACACCACTCCCCCCCCACCACCCACAATTGATGTTAACACCACTCCTCCCCCACCACCCACAAGTGATGTTAACACCACTCCTTCCCCACCACCCACAAGTGATGTTAACACCACTCCTCCCCCACCACCCACAAATGATGTTAACACCACTCCTCCCCCACCACCAAAAAATGATGTTAACACCACTCCTCCCCCACCACCTTCAAGTGATGTTAACACCACTCCTCCCCACCACCCACAAAGTGATGTTTAAAACCACTCCTCCCCTACCACCCACAAATGATGTTACACCACTCCTCCCCCACCACCCACAAGTGATGTTTAACACCACCCCTCCCCCACCACCCACAAGTGATGTTAACACCACTCCTCCCCACCACCCACAAATGATGTTAACACCACTCCTCCCACCACCCACAAGTGATGTTAACACCACTCCTCCCCCACCCCCCAAACAGTGATGTTAACACCACTCCTCCCCCACACCCACAAATGATGTTAACACCACTCCTCCCCCACACCCCACAAATGATGTTAACACCACTCCTTCCCCACCACCCACAAGTGATGTTAACACCACTCCTCCCCCACCACCCACAAGTGATGTTAACACCATTTTCCTCCCCCCCACCCACCAAGTGATGTTTAAACACCCTCCTCCCCCACCACCCACAAGTGATGTTAACACCCACTCCCCCCCCACCACCACAAATGATGTTAACACCACTCTCCCCCACCACCCAAAAGTGATGTTAACACCATTTCCTCCCCCACACCCACAAATGATGTTAACACCACTCCTCCCCCACCCACCCACAAGTGATGTCAAACCACTCCTCCCCCACCACCAACAAATGTTGTTAACACCACTCCTCCCCCACCCCCAAAAGTGATGTTAACACCACCCCTCCCCCCACCCACAAGTGATGTTAACACCACTCCTCCCCCACCACCCACAAGTGATGTTAACACCACTCCTCCCCCACCACCCACAAGTGATGTTAACACCTTTCCCTTCCCCACCACCCACAAGTGATGTTAACACCATCCTCCCCCACCACCCACAAGTGATGTTAACCCACTCCTCCCCACCACCCCAAGTGATGTTAACCCCACTCCTCCCCCCCCACCCACAAGTGATGTTAAAAACCATTCCTCCCCCACCACCCACAAGTGATGTTAACACCACTCCTTCCCCGCCGCCCACAAGTGATGTTAACACCATTCCTTCCCCGCCGCCCACAAGTGATGTTAATACCACTCCTCCCCCACCACCCACAAGTGATGTTAACACCATTCCTTCCCCACCACCCACAAGTGATGTTAACACCACTCCTTCCCCGCCGCCCACAAGTGATGTTAACACCTCTCCGCCCCTGCCGCCCACAAGTGACGTCAGCGCCATCCCGCCCCCTTATTGTTTGTTCACTAATAATCCCGATAATAATGAGTGAAGGTGACCTAAGGAAGTATTGGGGGCCCCCCCCCCCCCGCTGTGTCCACCCCGGGTGGTGACCTGGGGGAATATTGGGCGTCCCCCGCTGTGTCAACCCCGGGTGGCTCCGTCATCACGCCCACCACATAATTGCTTCGGCGGGAAAAAGGAAACTTCTCCTTTTCTCCATCCATTACTAGACTGTGTTGCAACAATTGTTGTATTTTGACATATATTTTTTTCTTATAATTTATTGGTTAACGGCATTGTTTACTCAGTCACCTGTTTTGTTTTTGGTTATTTTTTGGCTGGTATATGCATCCGCATGTAGTGTTTACATTGTCATCGCTGGTCATAGGTTAGGCAATGTTGGTCAGGAAACTGGACAAGTGTTTGCTGACGCGGGTCATGACCCGCTCTCTAGGCTGGAATACAGCTGTACATTAACATTTCCATTCAAAGCAGGTGAAATCGCAGATCTAGAGAGTGTACAGAGATCCTTTACTGCACGTATAAGTTCTGTCAAGCACCTTAACTACTGGGAACGCTTGGAAGCACTTGACTTGTACTCGTTGGAACGCAGGAGGGAGAGATATATCATAATCTACACTTGGAAAATCTTGGAAGGAATGGTCCCAAATCTGCACACAGAAATCACTCCCTACGAAAGTAAAAGACTGGGCAGTCGATGCAAAATGCCCCCAATAAAAAGTAGGGGCGCCATTGGTACACTAAGAGAAAACACCATAAGTGTCTGGGGCCCAAAACTGTTCAACAGCCTCCCATCAAGCATTAGGGGAATTGCCAATAAACCCCTGGCTGCCTTCAAGAGAGAGCTGGACAGATACTTAAAGTCAGTGCCGGATCAGCCGGGCTGTGGCTCGTACGTTGGACTGCGTGCGGCCAGCAGTAACAGCCTAGTTGATCAGGCCCTGATCCATCGGGAGACCTGGTCATGGACCGGGCCGCGGGGGCGTTGATCCCCGGAATAACCTCCAGGTATCCAGGTATGACTTAAGGAGGAGAGGCTTCCTGGGATGTTAACGGGACGTGAACAGGACGTGAACTTCAACAGGATGTGAACAAGATGTTAACAGAAATACCATTCATGGTGGTAATTGGAACAACAAGACTTTCCGCTCACTCAACGAAATTTCTGAGATCAAGGCTAACAGTGCATTGCGTGTCTTTATACTGAGAAGACAGGCGGCTGTCTTCTGGACGGGCACACCTCACCTCTGTCACAACTAACACGAACTTCAAAGGTCTTAAAGTGACGGCTTCCCAGAATGTCACTACCATTAACGATGTTGTCACTCCCCAGTTGTGTCATCGAACTCGCGTGGGTACACACGTGCAGCTGCTGCTACGTTAACCAGATCGATAGATGGAGAAGATGCGAAATATATTTGATAACGATGTCCTTCAGTTGCTCTCGGCGGATGATATTGTTGTTATCTGCAATTTTCAGTAACCTTCAGGAGTCTTCAGCAGCTTTCAGGAGTTTTTAGTACCCGCCAGAAGTCTTCCATCTTCTAAACACAGAATCCGCTTCCAGGAGTGATGAGGCACCAGGTTACCTTTCCACCACCTTCCCCTTTCCACCACCGCCTATCCTGTCCTCCTCCTCCTCCTTTTCCTCCTTCTCCACCAACCACCACCACCACCAACAACCACCACCATCAACCACCACCACCACCACGGCAGTCGTCGTGCACGAAGCCAATAATCAGTTTCTTTCTTCCATTCTCTCATTTTCGGCTGTCTCGCCTCTGGCGAACAAACCACCTGTCTTATGTACAGCTGGTGGCACGTGTTCCACACATTCAGCTTTCTCACACACACACACCACAAATAGGTGAGTACACACACTTCAACCTAAGCAACTGTAAGGTCATGCGAGTAGAAAAGCCAAGAGAAGACCTTGAAGTCTACCTGGAGGTTATTCCGGGGATCAACGCCCCCGCGGCCCGGTCCACGACCAGGCCTCCCGGTGGGTCAGGTCTCAGTAGTACCAGTTACCAGTAACCAGTTACCAGTAGATGACTCACTACAAACCGTCTGTGTGAATCACTGACTGTTATTCATGTTGCTGCTGACCATAGCATGTTTTTGAATGCCGTTCACCCGCTAGGCACTGGTGGGTCAGTCTGAGATAGAGAGCAGAGAGAGGCAGGGCGGCTGACGGTGCTTCCCATACTTTCCATTATAATTATACGTACTAACCAGCCTACGTGAGTGTTTTTACCCCATCCACGTTATCGAACCCACTTGACAAATTCAGGCTGGCTAGCGTTCACTTCCACAGTCTGGCTTACTGGCTGGCTTAATTGCAAAATCCGGGTCAACCCCTCGGAGATTGAAGCAATTAGCACACGAACTAAGCCAGGAAGCTTGAAAAGAGGCTGCAACAGGCTTGCAGGCTGGAGTACACAGGGTGGAGGTGAGTGAGGGTAACTGGTAGCTGGAGGTGGTAGAGACGGTTCACCTCTGACCTGCCGGCACCCCACAAACAATCTTCTAACGTCTGAAATGCCCGTAAATCCACGCTCACACCGCTGTCACCAATTTGTCATGTGGGGTGCCGGCAGGTCAGAGGTGAACCGTCTCTGCCACCTCCAGCTAGCAGTTACCCTCACTCACCTTCACCCTGTGTACTCCAGCCTGCAAGCCTGTTGCAGCCTCTTTTCAAGCTTCCTGGCTTAGTTCGTGTGCTAATTGCTTCAATCTCCGAGGGATTGACCCGGATTTTGCAATTAAGCCAGCCAGTAAGCCAGACTGTGGAAGTGAACGCTAGTCAGCCTGCCTCAGCCTATCATCCAGCCTGTCTCCTGTCATCCCACTGCTGCCACCAATTTGTCAAGTGGGTTCGATAACGTGGATGGGGTAAAAACACTCACGTAGGCTGGTTAGTACGTATAATTATAACGGAAAGTATGGGAAGCACCGTCAGCCGCCCTGCCTCTCTCTGCTCTCTATCTCAGACTGACCCACCAGTGCTTAGCGGGTGAACAGCATTCAAAAACATGCTATGGTCAGCAGCAACAAGAATAACAGTCAGTGATTCACACAGACGGTTGGTAGTGAGTCATCTACTGGTAACTGGTTACTGGTAACTGGTACTACTGAGACAGGGCCGACACAGGGTACAGCATAGACGGCGAGAAACTGTAAATATCAGTGAAAGACAAGGTTCTGAGGATAAATGTTACACCAATCATCTCCCCAGAATTACTCACAAACCGCATGACGTCAGCAGCTAACGGAAGACTAGCAGACTTCGAAATACCATTCAGGAGTTTTAACTAAATAACTTTAGACCTGTCTTCTGGTCTTCTCTACCTTTTCTCGCACATTTCTGACTTGATAATGGTTAATTATGGATCGAAACATCGTCAAAATTTTCCTCCCTAAGTGTGGGTTATTTGTGAATTTATACAGGACACACGTTAGGTTAAGCCAATCATTAAGTACTACGCGGCCTCAATATGGAGTCCCCACCTGGGCAAGCAGGTGCTTGCAAATGTCCAGAGATCTGCAATAAGACTGGTACCAGACCTTAGGGAAATGAGCTATGAAGAGAGGTTGAAGGAAACGAACCTGGCAACCTCGACACAGTGGAGGACTAGGGAAGAGCAGGATTACGATAGTACGGATACGGGCTTACTGAATTAAGAGAACCTGGATGAGGGGGATAAAGTAAAGGCTGAAGACACAGATGAACCGGAGAGAATTTATTAAGGAAGAATTTCTGTAGCCTCGGGTGACGGACGGTGCATTGATTTGGATGAGGAAGCAAATTCAATACACAGCTTCAAGAATAGGTATGAAAAGACCCAAAAGGCCAGAAATCAGTGATGTCGATCACAGGCGAGCCCCCCCCCACACCCACACACACCCCACACACACACACCCACACACAACCACACACACACACACACACACACACACGTACTACATACCTCGTGAGCACACAGACGCACCCACACAGAACATAATCGCCTCCTGTCATCTTTAGATTTGCATAATGAATACCTCTAAGCAAACGACAAAAAACATACAAGAGCCTTAAACAAAAGAATAATGATGAAGCAAAGGACATATCGACCTGTAGAACAAACAGTGTCACTCTCTCTCCCGTGTCCCAAGTACTGGAGCTGGGTCTGGACATCCAGGTGAATGACAGTGACACACGCAGGAACAAACTTACCCAACACCTAAACATACATACCTAACACCTGAAGCACTCTCTCTCTTAACCGCTGATCACTCTTTGTTGTCATAAAGGGATTAGTGAATTTAGGAAACGAAAGAAAAGGTATTATGTTTACTGCCTTAGTTAACAAGATTCAAAGTTTAAATAAATGTTTCTTGATCATTCGTATATCGTATTAGGCCAGAGTTCCCAGGAGCGGCTGTTGAACTTAAGTGGTCCACATCAGCATGTTCGCTGACTTGCAGGGAAAATTTAGGTGACCCACATTATGAGTATAAAACTATAACCTAGGGTAAGGGGTTTGCGTAAGTCTTACATATAGGCTTAAAAGGAAGTCATATGTAGAACAGAAAGGCTAACGCCCAGAGGCTTCCAAATCTGATTGATACTCGATGTGGGGCCCCTGTTTCTATAGGACCTTTCATTGTAGAATTTTCTTACCGATATATGCCATATACAGGAACTCAAAAACCTGGCTGCCGAGATGCTGGGATCTTAAAAGCCCCAACAGGCGGAACTCTGGCGATACATTCTCACTCCCGGCTCGTGCCCACATACACATGCTGCTATTACTGACGAGGCGGCCGGGTAGATTCTTCAGCTTAGTATGTGCTGTGAACGTCGACGGTGTTGTGTGGTGAACTCTCTCGCCTTCTCGCCATCAAAACACTTAGGTTTACATAATATCCATCCAAGAAAATGTGATTGCTATCATCAGGAGTTACAAGACGTGGGCTATTGTGCGTGTAATGGTGGCTACTGAAATTAAAGGAAAAAAAAAACTCTTGTAGGATCTTGAGGTTTTAAGGGCGAACTGAGAAAGGAAAGTGATGGACTGTTTATTCAGGAGGTGCTCGACGATGGCTGGAGGTGGTAGTGGTTTTAGCACACTACTGGAGGAGTTCTAGAGGAAGCAGCAGCACACCAAGAATACGAAGCCCAGCGGAAGAGCCATTTCACAATGCCTGACGAAGAAAGCATTGAAGGAGTTGGAATGTGAGACACACAAGTTGGGGAAGAAGAGGACTGCCAAATGAAGAAGAGAAGCATGTTGCCAAGCGCTGGTGAAAGGAAACACCGTAAGAAAATGGCGATGCTGTACTGTTCTCATTAACGGAGTAGCGGTAATGGAGGCGTAGCAGGACATAAAGTAACGGTACTAATACAGTGATAAACACTGAGTCAAAGTGCTATTGTAACTGAGTAATCAAACAGCAGTTGTCATCAGAGAATAATTAAGACTATGGACTGTGGAGAGTGCAGTTGGCAATTTTTGTTATTGGTAATTCATGTCGCGGTGTGATGAAGGTGATATTATCAGGAAGGGTCCTTGAGGGGCCCCTAAATACCCACGGGCACCAGCATTCCGTCTCGTCGTGGCACTGGCGTCGTGTCTGGGAGGCGACACCTGGCTGCCTAACACCTGGTTTGCTTGTGATGTGCTTGTGTAATGTGTAGCCTGACTGGGGCGACGTCACAGAGCTCCACCCTGACAGCATGCAGATGAGCAACAGACGGAGAATAGCAACACTGCGTCATGGATCATCCTCTCTCTCAGTTCCAAGGTGTTTAGTAACGGCCTTCACGACTGTCTGCCACTCAGTGTCATAGTTTCCAATCCATGTCCACTGTGTAAGACGCTACGAAGTTCATCCTTAGAAACATATTGTGAAATTTGTTGTGAATTTATGAACTTACGAAAGAGCCAGTCAGCACTCGTTTTGTTATATGTTGTGAAAAGTGTTTTGCTCGGATGAGGGACAGAAGAGGCGCAGCAGTCAGCCTGGCCTGAGGAAGTGTCGTCCGACACACTGCTATAGCTGGGAATGTGGCCACGACGGTGAGAACTGAAAGTTGATTACCTCCCATGCCCCTGGCACTATGTAACCCTTAGGGATATAGCGCTTCTCCAGGAACAATATTTACTGAAAGATGTGAAGAATGAGAAGAGCCATAAGTATAAATTATGAATTAAAGCAGACGAAGTACGTAAACGTTTAGAATGGACGAGCAATACAAGGACGAAGCAATTAGAACTAATTAAACCTTATTATCCAAAGTGAGTTAAAACTGGTGAAGGTTTAAATCTCATACATAAACTTGATATTCTGAAGAATTATTGTTAGGGCTTGGAGAGGGAAGGAACAAAGGGGAAAACAATAGTAATAGTGAAATAATTAGGATGCCTCGTTAGCGCCTTCGATTCGCAACCAGATGACCCGAGTTCGATCATGGGGCGAGTCTAAACTATGGGTGTATTTTCTTAGACCTGCTGCCTCTGTTCACCTAGTAGTAAATAGGTATTTAGGTGTCAGGTAACGGGTGTGCGTCGCATCCTGGGGGATGGTAGTATGCCTTAGACGGCTTAGAGAGAACCGGGCTCTGAAATGAGCCTAGGAAGAATAACATTTAGCCTGTAAATTCCCACACGCAGCCGCTGAACAGGAGTACCTACTGAACACACGCAGCTGCTGAACAGGAGTACCTACTGAACACACGCAGCTGCTGAACAGGAGTACCTACTGAACACACGCAGCTGCTGAACACATGGAGCTGCTGAACACGCGTAGCTGCTGAACACATGGAGCTCTGTGGATCATCAGTATCTAACTTCCATCTGTGTTCCTTCGTCCCTTTTCCTTATATGTCACCATTTTTTTCCTAGTTCTTCTCCATTCGAAAGTCATCGGGTTCAATTCCTTAACTCTCTCCGTTTTAACTCCACCACCCTCAGCTCCAGGACTAGTCTTGTTGCAAACCTCAGGACCATCTTAAGCTTTAGCATGTCTGAATAACGTGTGTGTGTGTGTGTGTGTGTGTGTGTGTGTGTGTGTGTGTGTGTGTGTGTGTGTGTGTGTGTGTGTGTGTGTGTGTGTGTACTGACCTATACGTGGTTGCAGGGGATGATTTATGGTTCCTGGCCCCGTTAGTGTTGAAAGGAGGATAGGATAGCTCCAGTTTCACAGAACTAGAGACCTTCGCCAATATGAAGGCGCTCTCTTGAAGAGGTTATTAAGCACTAAATTATAGTTGCAACTTTTGTGCTTTTGTGTATGAGAAAAAGGACAGATGCAACAAGCTTTTTTTGTCGTGGTTGTGTTTTCTTGTAATAAAAGATTGATCTGCAACTGTGTCTTTTGTTTGTCAATGTTGGCAGTAACTTGCTGCTGCTGCTGCTGCTGCTGCTGCTGCTGCTGCTGTTGTTCTTGTTCTTTTTCTTGTTGTTCTTGTTCTTGTTGTTCTTGTTCTTGTTGTTCTTGTTCTTGTTGTTCTTGTTCTTGTTCTTGTTGTTCTTGTTGTTCTTGTTCTTGTTGTTCTTGTTCTTGTTGTTCTTGTTCTTGTTGTTCTTGTTCTTGTTGTTCTTGTTCTTGTTGTTCTTGTTCTTGTTCTTGTTGTTCTTGTTCTTGTTCTTGTTGTTCTTGTTCTTGTTCTTGTTGTTCTTGTTCTTGTTCTTGTTGTTCTTGTTCTTGTTCTTGTTGTTCTTGTTCTTGTTCTTGTTGTTTCTTGTTCTTGTTTTATTGTTCTTGTTCTTGTTCTTGTTGTTTTGTTCTTGTTGTTCTTGTTCTTGTTCTTGTTGTTCTTGTTCTTTTTCTTGTTGTTCTTGTTCTTGTTGTTTTTGTTCTTGTTGTTCTTGTTCTTGTTCTTGTTGTTCTTGTTCTTGTTCTTGTTGTTCTTGTTCTTGTTGTTCTTGTTCTTGTTCTTGTTGTTCTTGTTCTTGTTGTTCTTGTTCTTGTTCTTGTTGTTCTTGTTCTTGTTGTTCTTGTTCTTGTTGTTCTTGTTCTTGTTTTCTGTTCTTGTTCTGTTGTTGTTGTTGTTGTTGTTGTTGTTGTTGTTGCTGTTGCTGCTGCTGCTGCTGCTGCTGCTGTTCTGCTGCTGCTGCTGCTGCCTGCTGCTGCTGCTGGTTTGGTGTTGTTATTGTTGCTGATGCTGCTGCTGCTGCTGCGTAAGATATATGTGCATTTTCGAGGCATCTTTACTGAAGAAACGTTTCACTTGCTCACCAGACCTCATCAGTTGAACACAGAGGTGATTACCACCCTGGCGACAGTAGAAGTGGAGAAGTCTGCTGAGCAGGCGGCGCGTTTCGCCAGCAATGATGCCTCACTCAGTACCTTATCAGCATAATATACTATTTACACTAAGCTGCTGTATCCAGCATTTCTGTGGGTGCCAGAAATACCTAGTCCCAACCCACCGTCTTAAGTCATAAACATATTCTTAAACCGTAGGTTCTTGAATTCACCAAGGAATCCGCAAACGCGCCGAGCTTATAATTGCTATTTGTGGCATCTGTAGCGAGTGATTAGCAAGCAAGATTTATACCACATACGACAGCCATCATCTGAATCACAAAAGTTCTGGCTATACACGTAAGCGCCTTACTAAACATGCCAGTGTATGGCCATGAATGATAATTTTTCATTGTTTGCTGGGATGTAAATCAATTTTTTAGACTTTCTATTTTGCGTATTTAAGCGAGAAGCTGCGAATGTAGTGGAGAACGGTGCGACTGAGAGAGGGGAAGGGGTAGGAGGCGAAGGAAAATACAAGGGAGCGACGGGGAAAATGGAGATGGGTGAGGGGGTTTGTTCAAGGGAATGGAAGAGAGAAGAATTGTGCAGGAGAGATGGGAGAGGAACTACGAGTTTTGGAATGGGAAAGAGATGCGTCGTTAATGGCACGTTGATACCAAGTTGTGGGTTATTACACTTGTGAACTCTTCAGGACATGTAGAGAAAGGAAAAGTTGAGCCACTCGTGGCGGTGCTTTAGGACTGGTAAAGCACTCGTGGCGGTGCTTTAGGACTGGTAAAGTCACTCGTGGAGGTGCTTTAGGACTGGTAAAGCCACTCGTGGCGGTGCTTTAGGACTGGTAAACCACTCGTGGCGGTGCTTTAGGACTGGTAAAGTCACTCGTGGCGGTGCTTTAGGACGGGTTTAAAAGCCCTCGGGGGCGGTGCTTTAGGACGGGTAAAGTATTCGTGGAGGCGCTTTGGGGGACTGGTAAAGCCATCGTGGGGGTGTTTTAGGACGGGTAAAGTCACTCGGGGCGTGTTTTAGGATGGTAAAGTCACTCGTGGGGGGTTGCTTTGGACTGTAAAACCACTCGGGGGCGGGCTTTAGGACGGGAAAAAAATTCACTCTGGCGGTCTTTAGGTGGTAAAGTCACTCGTGGCGGTGCTTTGGGACGGAAAAGTAAACTCGTGGGGGGTGTTTGGATGGTAAAGTCACCGGGGCGGGCTTTAGGCTGGTAAAGCAAATTCGTGCAATGTTTTAGGACTGGTAAATCATCGCGGCTATGCTTTAGGACTGGTAAACCACTCGTGGCAATGCTTTGGACTGGAAAAGTCACTCGCGGCTAGTTTTAAAGGATGTAAGCCACTCGTGGCAATGTTTGGGGACTGGTAAAGTCACTCGGGGTATGCTTTGGGACTGGTAAAGTCCTCGTGGCGGTTTTTTGGACGGGGTAAAACCATCTGCGGTGTTTGGGACTGGAAAAGCCCACTCGTGGCGGTGCTTTAGGCTGGAAAAGTCATCGTGGCGGTGCTTTAGGACGGGTAAAGTCATTCGTGAGGTCTTTGGGACTGGAAAAGCCACTCGTGGCGGTGCTTTAGGACGGGTAAATTTCACTGTGGCGGTGCTTTGGGACTGGTAAAGTCACTCGTGGCGGTGTTTTTAGACTGGTAAAACCATCGTGGGGGGGTGCTTTAGGCTGGTAAAGTCCTCGTGGGGTGCTTTAGGACTGGTAAAGTCACTCGTGGCGGGTTTTAGGACGGGTAAAGTATCGTGGCGGTGTTTTTGGGACTGGTAAATCCCTCGGGGCGGTCTTTAGGACGGGAAAAAGCTACTCGTGGCAATCCCCTTTTGGACTGGTAAAGTCATCCGGCTATTTTTGGGGGACTGGTAAACCACTGGGCAAGCTTTGGGACGGTAAAGTCACCCGGCTATTTTTAGGACGGTAAACCCACTCGTGGGAAATGCTTTGGACTGTTAAAAGTCCTCGGGCTATGCTTTAGGGACTGGTAAAGCCCTCTGGCGATGTTTAGGAGGAAAAGTCACTTGGCGATGCTTTAGGACGGTAAAGCCACTCGTGGAAATGCTTTAGGACGGAAAAGCCACTCGGGGCGGCTTTGGGAGGGGAAAACCACTCGTGCGTTTTTTGGGGCGGTAAACCCACTGTGACAATGCTTTGGACTGTAAAGCCACTCGGGCGATGTTTTGGGACGGGAAAAAAGCCCTCGTGGCAAGCTTTAGGACGGAAAAGCCATCGTGGCGATGTTTTAGGACGGGGAAAGCCACTCGTTACAATGCTAGGACTGGAAAAGCCACTCGTGGCAATGTTTTGGACGGGTAAAGCACTCGTGGCGATGATTTAGGACTGGTAAAGCCACTCGTGGCAATGCTTTAGGACTGGTAAAGCCACTCGTGGCAATGCTTTAGGACTGGTAAAGCCACTCGTGGCAATGCTTTAGGACTGGTAAAGCCACGTGGCAATGTTTGGTCTGGTAAACCCTCATGGCAATGGTTTAGGACGGGTAAACCACTAAGGGGAAATGCTTTAGGACTGGTAAACCAAGGGCAATGTTTTTCAGGTCGGGAAACCCACTGTGGGTGAGATTTAGGACGGAAAAGCCACCGGGCGATGATTTAGGACGGGTAAAGCCACTCGTGGCATGATTTAGGACGGTAAAGCCACCGGGGCGATGATTTCCTTTGACAGACCTTTGAATTTGCATGTAAATTTTACCCGGGCGGACGATTCGATGCCTTAGATCATTTCCTATTTTCCTGATCACACACGCTGTTGGTGCCAGCGGCTCACAGGCCTACATACCCATCACAGCCTAACAGATCTGGCACTTGCTTGCACAGTGGATGATCCACTTCCTAAGAAGTGGTCTAGTTTCCTCTTGATTTTTTCACCTTTGTTCACACAATGTATCTTATGTTTGTGGTAATAGGTTGAAGAGTCTTGGACCCCAGATGTTAACTCAGAGTTGATCAGTTTGGTTTAAGTCACTACTATATATTGTTGACTTTTTTCTGCACGTCGTCATGTATCTCTCGGTCAAGTAGGAGAAGGAGTTGCAAAAGTGGAATGGAAGGTGGACATCAAGCTTGCTCAGGGTAATGGAGTGGACGCGGGGTTGTACGAAGGGGAATGGAAGAAAATTAACGGGTTCTTCCTGGTAATGGATGTGAAGATGCAGCGAAAAGCTGTGCAACGAAAACAGGAAAAGGACGAGAGGAAATAAGGGTAAATACAAGAAGAATAAGTCACAAGACAGTGGTTGGAATAATATACAAATAATAAACACTTTGGAAAGGCAAGTTTAAACGTCTAAAGGTTCCTCGCCAAAGTGTGAGTTAGTCGTGAGTGAAGGGAACATTTCTACGTCACTGCCCTTATTCCCATCACCAGCTGTTCCCACTTACAAGTTTTAAACCCACACGAGAGAGAGCAGGTCGGCAGATTGCGTGACTATCCTCATCTCGACAGTAATTTACGACGGTTCGATTAAAGGTTCAGTTCAAGGGAAAAATAACCTCTCGGGAATTTTGTGCGCTTATCCTCGAGGAAGCTGCCAGTTACGACGCTATCGCAGCCATGTTTGTTTAGCCGGGGAGTATTTTCACACAGGTTACGCTCCTCTCTTTAAGTGGCAGCTTCGTCCGACCTTAGTAACCTCAGTGGCACCAGGTACGGGCAAGGATGTCAACACTACGCTACGTAGCGTCTACGCACTGTGGTCTTGGTAAGCAACCCTGACGTTGGAAAATAAGAAAAATCCACAATTAGCCGAGCAACCCAGTGCAACTACCTTGAATGATAGAAGTTGAGCAGACTTGAGCCTCGAGGTGGTGGTGGTGGTGTTGGCCGGCCAAGAAAAATGCCAGGTAAATCTACAGCATTTGTTGAAATAATGGAACAAAAGTTTGTATTTCTCCGTTTGTTATGGGGCCAATGTCTTAAAACAATAGCAAGATAGGGGAGGAAAACAGAAAGCTCAGAGACATGCATTAAGACGGGTTCCATTTTAAAAAAGTATTTTAAGGTGAGAAAGGTATTTGAGTGTTCTAGGGGTTTTTGAAATGTTGATCCTGTCGTTGTTGTTACAGCAAAACTGGCCGGTTTATTTTTTCGCAATACTATGTGTTCTTGCTGCCGACAAAATTAAAAAATTGATCATATGCACATGTGGGATCAGATTCGTCCCAAAAAGTGTTTTTAAAGTTTCTGCTTGGTGAAATCCTCTTAGTAAAAATGCCCCGTTGTTGCTTTTGTGTCTCTCTGCTGTGCTGCTGGTGCTGGTGCTTGCTGCTTGCGCTGCTGTGCTGCTGCTGCTGCTGTGTGCTCTGGGGCTGTGCTGTGTGTGTGCCTGCTGCTGCTGCTACTGTGCTGCGTGCTGCTGCTGCTGTGCTGCTGCTGCTGCTGGGTGGTGCTGTGCGCCTGGTGCTGCTGCTGCTGCTGCTGCCTGCTGCTGCCCGCTGCTGCGTGGTGGGTGCTGCTGCTGCTGCTGCTGTGGTGGGCTGCTGCTGGTGCTGCTGCGCGCTGTGCTGTGCTGCGCCCTTTCTGGTGCTGCTTGGCTGCTGTGCTGTGCTGGTGCTCTGCTGCTGCTGCGCTGGCTGCTGCTGCTGCTGTGCGCTGGTGCTGCTGCTGCTGCTTGCTGCTCTGTGTGCTGCTTGCTGCCTGCTGGCTGTGGTGCTGTGTGTGGTGCTGCGGCTGCTGCGCTGCTGCTGTTTGTGGCTCTGTGCTGCTGCTGCTGCGTGCTGCGGTGCTGCTGGTGCTGGTTGGCTGTGCTGCTGCTGGTTTTTTTGGGTGCTGTTGGGTTGCTGCCTGTGCGCTGGTGCTGGGCTGGGTGCTGCTGGTTGCTGTGCTGGTTGCTGCTGCTGCTGCTGCTTTTCTGTGCTGTTGTGTTTCGCTGGTGCTGCTGCTGCTGGTGTGTGGTGCTCTGGGCTGCTTGCTGTGTGCTGCTGTGCTTTTTTTGGTTTTTTTGTTTTTGGTTTTTGTTTTTGGTTTTTGGTTGTGTTGCTGTGTGCTGCTGTTTTGTTGTTGTTGTGTTGTGTTTTTGTTGTTTTTTGTTGTTTTTGTTGTTGTTGTTGCTGTGCTGTGCTGTTGTTGTTGTTTGTTGTTTTGTTGTTGTTGTTGGTTGTTGTTGTTGTTGTTGGTGTGCGCTGCTTTTTTCTGTGCTGCTGTTGTTTTTGTTGTTGTTTTTTTGTTGTTGTTGTTGTTGTTTTTTTGTTGTTGTTTTGTTGCTGTGCTGCTGTGCACTGCTGCTTTGGGTGCTGTTTCTGCTGTTTGTGCTGCTGTGTGCTGTTTTGCGCTGGTGCTGCTGCTGCGTTGTTGTTGTGTTTTGTGTTTTTATGCTTCCCCGTGTTTGCTGTGCTGCTGGCTGCTGCTGCTGTGTTGCTTGCTGCTTTTTGCTGTTTTTTTGTTTGGTGTGCTGCTGCGTGTGTTGCTGTGCTGCTGCTTTCTGCTTTGGGGTGTTGGTGCTGTGGCCCTTTGTTTTGTTTTTGTTGCTGGGGTGCTGCTGCTGTGCTGTTTGGGTTTTGTTGTTTTTGTTTTTGGGGTTTTTGGGTTTTTGCTGTGCGCGCTGGTGCTGCTGCTGGTGGTGGCTGCTGTGTGGTGTGGTGCTGGCTGTGTTTTGTTTTGTTTTTTGTTTTTGTTTGTTGTTGTTGTTGTTGTTGTTGCTGCTGCTGTGCTGTCTGCTGGGGTGGTTGGTGCTGTGCTGGTCTGCTGTGCTGCGTGTTTTGTTTTTGTGTTGTTGTGTTTTGTTTTGGTGTGTGGTGTTGTGCTGCTGTTGGGGTGCTGGTGCTGCTGGTGCTGGGGTGGTGCTGTGCTGTGTGCTGCTGCTGCTGCTGGTGTTGCTGCTGCTGTTGCTTTGCTGCTGCTTTTGTGCGGTGTCTGGTGCGCTGCTGTGTGGTGTTGTGGTGCTGCTGGTGCGGTGCTGTGCTGTGCTGGTGCTGCTGTGCTGCTGCCTCTGCTGCTGCTGGCTGTTGTTGTTGTTGTTGTTGTTGTTGTTGTTGTTGTTTGGGTTAAGGAGACGCCTGTAGTTATGGTAAATTTAGATGGTTGTTGGGAGAAAAATTCCCGAGTGAGAAAAAGCGAGAAAAACACAGAGCGAGAGGATCCCAGTAAAACAAAATTAGTGTTGTTTTAGTACATTGAGCTACTTGTTGATCCCCCACAAAAGTAGTGTGAGTCGTTGTCTGTATAAACTGGGAAGAAGGTGAGAGGGTTTTAGTGGTTGTATGGGGCCGTAATTTATGCAGGTGGGTGCCTTGGTGTGCGTGTGAGGCGTCTGCGGGCCACTGCCCGGCCCCGGTTTTCAGGTGTTCGCTTTGCCTTAGCATAGAACTGTATCCGGCCCCTTGGCGCCAAAAGCTTCTTTTCCTTACGTAAGGGGGAAAACTACTTGGTAGTGAAAACACGAAGGGCCGCCAGGCCGAAGGCCGCCCCCCCCCGGCCATGCCAGCCCGGGGTCCCACGCAACAAAATTCAGCAAGCCGCCGGTATAACTAAATTTTGACCAGATTATATGTATCCCAGATGATGTTCGTAGTGTGGGAACACCGCAAAAAGGTGGAGCGTGTTAAGGGTGTTGCCCCTTGGGTCGGGCGGGGGCGTTCCCGAACCCCATTTTGCAAGTATCACCCCCGAATTTAATTGACTTAAAATTGATTGCGGTCAATGGGCACACAAGGGATTTGGTCTTTCGCAGCGGGAGCCTTTAAAGTGCGGCCTTCTGAGCCGCGGCGGGCGCTAGCCCCCCTCCCTAATACCCCAGCAATTACGAAGGCCCCCGACACATCCTTTTTCGTGGGCGTCTCGACACGCCCAGCGTGGCATCATTTCCCTTCGTGGGCGCCTCGACACGCCCAGGGAGGGTGGCAAGAATCCTTCTCGTTTGTTGTGGTCTCACTGGTGTTCTCTTGCTCCTGGCGGCCTCATAGCAAGTGTGTCCCTCACTGACCAACTTACAGTCTTACAACATATCTCAGCGTCGAGCACATCGTCGCTTTTTAGAAAACTGTGAAGCCCAGCATCAAAGACGCTGGGCTTCACACGAGGCTTCTGGGCCGGGCTCTCTTGGAGATGGAAGCACTCGAAAGACTGTGTTGAGAGATTCTGGTTACATTTTTATGTGCCTGGGTAGTCTCCGGATCAGCCAGCTCGCACACACACACACACACACACACACACACACACACACACACACACACACACACACACACAGTAAGTGGAATAGTTTGGGAAGCGATGTAGTGGAGGCAGTATCCATACATAGCTTTAAGCAGAGGTATGATAAAGCTCACGGTTCAGGGAGAGTGACCTAGTAGCGACCAGTGAAGAGGCGGGGCCAGGAGCTTGGACTCGACCCCTGCAACCTCAACTAGGTGAGTACAAACACACACACACACACACTCACACACACACACACACACACACACACACACACACACACACACACACACACACACACACACACACACACACACACACACACACACACACACACAAATGGTGTCTGGAGCTCTAGCGTGTATGTGTGTGTTGTCTTGATAATGTCATTAAAGGTGAGATTGACCTTGAGATTACGCAAGACAACATGAAGCAAGACGCACGCACCTCAGGCTGGGTCTCTCCTTCAGTACAATGTGTCGCACGAGAACCTCTCAAGCTGAAGCTTTACTCAGCCTCTGAACTTCCCGCTCAAGTTTTCAATCACTTCCCCATCAGCTCTGCCGAAGTTCACTTCAACCAGAAGTGAAAGAAATCCCCTTCTGGTAGTGAAATCAGGCTTTGTTTATAGAGAATCACAATAGAGCTAAGGGGTCAACGTCTTCGCCTGTCCACTTAGCAGCTTCACGATGGACACGGCGTCTCTAAGTGGCCTCTCATCCCCTTAGTTTCTAAACTGAGTCCTTACCTAATTTACACGAACTAATTTATAAGAGAATGATTCGGGAAGTGCGTTATATTTTGTAGGTAAATTATAGAATAATTTTCAGACGTTTTAAATTTTTTTTATATAAAAAAGTTAACCGTAATTCATGGTTTTATTGCAAGTAGTTTGAGAGTTTAATGATAATAAAAATAATAATAATTGGTAATAATAATAATAATTGTAAAGTATGTTAATTCTGAGTGTGCTTATTGATGCTGAGTGTACTCATTGATGCTGAGTGTGCTTATTGATGCTGAGTGTACTTATTGATGCTGAGTGTACTTATTGATGCTGAGTGTACTTATTGATGCTGAGTGTACTTATTGATGCTGAGTGTACTTATTGATGCTGAGTGTACTTACTGATGCTGAGTGTGCTTATTGATGCTGAGTGTACTCATTGATGCTGAGTGTGCTTATTGATGCTGAGTGTACTTATTGATGCTGAGTGTACTTATTGATGCTGAGTGTACTTATTGATGCTGAGTGTACTTATTGATGCTGAGTGTACTTATTGATGCTGAGTGTACTTATTGATGCTGAGTTTTACTTATTGATGCTGAGTGTACTTATTGATGCTGAGTGTACTTATTGATGCTGAGTGTGCTTATTGATGCTGAGTGTACTTATTGATGCTGAGTGTGCTTATTGATGCTGAGTGTACTTACTGATGCTGAGTGTGCTTATTGATGCTGAGTGTACTTATTGATGCTGAGTGTACTTATTGATGCTGAGTGTACTTATTGATGCTGAGTGTACTTATTGATGCTGAGTGTACTTATTGATGCTGGAGTGTACTTACTGATGCTGAGTGTGCTTATTGATGCTGAGTGTACTTATTGATGCTGAGTGTACTTATTGATGCTGAGTGTACTTATTGATGCTCAGTGTAAATTATTGATGCTGGATGTACTTACTGATGCTGAGTGTACTTACTGATGCTGAGTGTACTTACTGATGCTGAGTGTGCTTATTGATGCTGAGTGTACTTATTGATGCTGAGTGTACTTACTGATGCTGAGTGTACTTACTGATGCTGAGTGTGCTTATTGATGCTGAGTGTACTTATTGATGCTGAGTGTACTTACTGATGCTGAGTGTACTTATTGATGCTGAGTGTACTTATTGATGCTGAGTGTACTTACTGATGCTGAGTGTACTTATTGATGCTGAGTGTACTCATTGATGCTGAGTGTACTTACTGATGCTGAGTGTACTTACTGATGCTGAGTGTACTTATTGATGCTGAGTGTACTCATTGATGCTGAGTGTACTTACTGATGCTGAGTGTACTTACTGATGCTGAGTGTGCTTATTGATGCTGAGTGTACTTACTGATGCTGAGTGTACTTACTGATGCTGAGTGTACTTATTGATTTTCTGAGTGTACTTATTGATGCTGAGTGTACTTATTGATGCTGAGTGTACTCATTGATGCTGAGTGTACTTACTGATGCTGAGTGTACTTACTGATGCTGAGTGTACTTATTGATGCTGAGTGTACTTATTGATGCTGAGTGTACTCATTGATGCTGAGTGTGCTTATTGATGCTGAGTGTGCTTATTGATGCTGAGTGTACTTATTGATGCTGAGTGTACTTACTGATGCTGAGTGTACTTATTGATGCTGAGTGTACTTACTGACGCTAGTGGTACTTATTGATGCTGAGTGTGCTTATTGATGCTGAGTGTACTTATTGATGCTGAGTGTACTTAAATTTATGCTGAGTGTACTTATTGATGCTGAGTGACTTACTGATGCTGAGTGTACTTATTGATGCTGAGTGTACTTACTGATGCTGAGTGTACTTATTGATGCTGAGTGTACTCACTGATGCTGAGTGTACTTATTGATGCTGAGTGTACTTACTGATGCTGAGTGTACTTATTGATGCTGAGTGTGCTTATTGATGCTGAGTGTACTTATTGATGCTGAGTGTACTCACTGATGCTGAGTGTACTTATTGATGCTGATTGTAGTCATTGATGCTGAGTGTACTCACTGATGCTGAGTGTACTTATTGATGCTGAGTGTACTTACTGATGCTGAGTGTACTTATTGATGCTGAGTGTACTCACTGATGCTGAGTGTACTTATTGATGCTGAGTGTACTCACTGATGCTGAGTGTACTTATTGATGCTGAGTGTACTCACTGATGCTGAGTGTACTTATTGATGCTGAGTGTACTCACTGATGCTGAGTGTACTTATTGATGCTGAGTGTACTCACTGATGTTGAGTGTACTTATTGATGCTGAGTGTACTCACTGATGCTGAGTGTAGTTACTGATCTGAGTGTACTTTTGATGCTGAGTGTACTCACTGATGCTGAGTGTACTTATTGATGCTGAGTGTACTCACTGATGCTGAGTGTACTAATTGATGCTGAGTGTACTCACTGATGCTGAGTGTACTTACTGATGCTGAGTGTACTTACTGATGCTGAGTGTACTTACTGATGCTGAGTGTAAATTATTGATGCTGAGTGTACTCACTGATGCTGAGTGTACTCACTGATGCTGAGTGTACTTATTGATGCTGAGTGTACTCACTGATGCTGAGTGTACTTACTGATGCTGAGTGTACTTATTGATGCTGAGTGTACTCACTGATGCTGAGTGTACTTATTGATGCTGAGTGTACTCACTGATGCTGAGTGTACTTATTGATGCTGAGTGTACTCACTGATGCTGAGTGTACTTACTGATGCTGAGTGTACTTTCTGATGCTGAGTGTACTTACTGATGCTGAGTGTACTTATTGATGCTGAGTGTACTCACTGATGCTGAGTGTACTCACTGATGCTGAGTGTACTTATTGATGCTGAGTGTACTTACTGATGCTGAGTGTACTTACTGATGCTGAGTGTACTTATTGATGCTGAGTGTACTCACTGATGCTGAGTGTACTTACTGATGCTGAGTGTACTTATTGATGCTGAGTGTACTTACTGATGCTGAGTGTACTTATTGATGCTGAGTGTACTTATTGATGCTGAGTGTACTTACTGATGCTGAGTGTACTTATTGATGCTGAGTGTACTTATTGATGCTGAGTGTACTCACTGATGCTGAGTGTACTTATTGATGCTGAGTGTACTCACTGATGCTGAGTGTACTTACTGATGCTGAGTGTACTTATTGATGCTGAGTGTACTTACTGATGCTGAGTGTACTTACTGATGCTGAGTGTACTTATTGATGCTGAGTGTACTTATTGATGCTGAGTGTACTCACTGATGCTGAGTGTACTTACTGATGCTGAGTGTACTTATTGATGCTGAGTGTACTTACTGATGCTGAGTGTACTTACTGATGCTGAGTGTACTTAACTGATGCTGATGTACTCAATGAGCGATGTGACTTATTGATGCTGAGTGTACTATGATGCTGAGTGTACTTACTGATGCTGAGTGTACTTACTGATGCTGAAGTGTACTCAATGATGCTGAGTGTACTCAATGATGATGAATGTACTAAGTGATGCTAAGTGTAGTCAATGTTGAGTGTACTCATTTGATGTTGAGTGTACTCACTGATGCTGAGTTGTACTCACTGATGCTGAGTGGGACTCACTGATGCTGAGTGTATCACTGATGCAGAGTGTACTCACTGATGCTGAGTGTACTCACTGATGCTGAGTGTACTACACGATCTGATGTTTTACTCACTGATGTTGAGTGTACTCACTGATGCTGAGTGTACTCACTGATGTTGAGTGTACTCACTGATGTTGAGTACTGAAGCTTCACTAAACCTTCTCCACTTCCTTCTTATCCAGTACAAGATTCTTAAAATAGAATACGTCAAGAGGTTCTTCATTAGGTTCTTCATCAGTCTTCATCAGTTCTTCATCAGGTTTTCATCAGGTTCTTCATCAGTTTCTTCATCAGGTTCTTCATTAGGTATCTTCATTAGGTTCTTCATCAGGTTCTTCATTAGTTCTCATTAGGTTCTTCATCAGATTCTTCATCAGGTTCTTCATCAGGTCTTCATCAGTTCTTCATCAGGTTCTTCATCAGGTTCTTCATCAGGTTCTTCATCAGGTTCTTCATCAGGTTCTTCATTAGGTTCTTCATCAGGTTCTTCATCAGGTTCTTCATCAGGTTCTTCATCAGGTTCTTCATTAGGTTCTTCATTAGGTTCTTCATCAGGTTCTTCATCAGGTCTTCATCAGTTCTTCATCAGGTTCTTCATCAGGTTCTTCATCAGTTCTTCATCAGTTCTCATTAGGTTCTTCATTAGGTTCTTCATCAGTTCTTCATCAGGTTCTTCATCAGGTTCTTCATTAGGTTCTTCATTAGGTTCTTCATCAGGTTCTTCATCAGGTTCTTCATTAGGTTCTTCATCAGGTTCTTCATCAGGTTCTTCATTAGGTTCTTCATCAGGTCTTCATCAGGTTCTTCATCAGGTTCTTCATTCAGGTTCTTCATTAGGTTCTTCATCAGGTTCTTCATCAGGTTCTTCATTAGGTTCTTCATCAGTTCTTCATCAGGTTTCTTCATTAGGTTCTTCATCAGGTTCTTCATAGGTTCTTCATCAGGTTCTTCATCATTCAGGTTCTTCATCAGGTTCTTCATCAGGTTCTTCATTAGGTTCTTCATCAGGTTCTTCATCAGGTTCTTCATTAGGTTCTTATCAGGTTCTTCAAGGTTCTTCTTCATCTTATGGTTCTTCATCAGGTTCTTCATTCAGGTTCTTCATCAGGTTCTTCATCAGGTTCTTCATCAGGTTCTTCATCAGGGTTCTTCATTAGGTTCTTCACATTCTTAGGTTCTTCATCAGTTCTTCATCAGGTTCTTCATCAGGTTCTTCATCAGGTTCTTCATCAGGTTCTTCATTAAGGTTCTTCATCAGGTTCTTCATCAGGTTCTTCATCAGGTTCTTCATTAGGTTCTTCATCAGGTTCTTCATCAGATTCTTCATCAGGTTCTTCATCAGGTTCTTCATCAGGTTCTTCATCAGGTTCTTCATTAGGTTCTTCATCAGGTTCTTCATCAGGTTCTTCATCAGTTCTTCATCAGGTTCTTCATCAGGTTCTTCATCAGGTTCTTCATCAGGTTCTTCATTAGGTTCTTCATTAGGTTCTTCATTAGGTTCTTCATCAGGTTCTTCATCAGGTTCTTCATCAGGTTCTTCATCAGGTTCTTCATTAGGTTCTTCATCAGGTTCTTCATTAGGTTTTTCATCAGGTTCTTCATCAGGTTCTTCATCAGGTTCTTCATCAGGTTCTTCATCAGGTTCTTCATTAGGTTCTTCATCAGGTTCTTCATTAGGTTCTTCATCAGGTTCTTCATCAGGTTCTTCACCAGGTTCTTCATTAGGTTCTTCATCAGGTTCTTCATTAGGTTCTTCATCAGGTTCTCTATTAGGTTCTTCATCAGGTTCTTCATCAGGTTCTTCATTAGGTTCTTCATCAGGTTCTTCATCAGGTTCTTCATCAGGTTCTTCATCAGGTTCTTCATCAGGTTCTTCATTAGGTTCTTCATCAGGTTCTTCATCAGGTTCTTCATCAGGTTCTTCATCAGGTTCTTCATCAGGTTCTTCATTAGGTTCTTCATTAGGTTCTTCATCAGGTTCTTCAGGTTTTTCATAAGGTTCTCCCCGATGAGAGGGGGGATACCGCGGTGACTGGCACCTCTCAACCCCTCCTGGAGGGGGTTGGAGAGGAGCATAGAGGGTGGCAGGCAGCCGGCACTGTGGGTGCCGCTGGTAACACCGGTGCCACAGTGTTAGAGTAATGGATGCCGGAACCTGGTGCCATTGTGCTACCAACCACCTCTGCTTTAATGGCATTGATTGCCTGGGGAGGAGGAATAGAAGGAGCAAAGGGATGTGGAGGTGGGGGAAGGGGAGGGGGATGGGGAAGGGGAGGGGAGGGGGAGGAGGAGGGAAGCTGCATCCTGCCGCTATATATAACGAATAGTGTCATTGTTGTGGTCGACCTGGGTTCCCAGGTCATTCATTCCTTCGCTTATGAAAGAATTTATTTTTGACCTAAGCTGAGGTGGTGATACGAAAGTAGTTGTCTTGTATTTCTCTCACAACCTCCCAGCCTCACCCTCTTCGAGGTGTTGTATCGATGCAGATCAAAAATGTCTGTGGGATATGCCACCAATTTAGATTTTATATTTTGCCGCGATAGTGGCACCTCATATCCATCCTGTGGATGGTAGTGGCTAGTTTATTGTGCACCCCATATCCCTTCTGTGGATGGTAGTGGCTAGTTTATTGTGTACTCCATATCCATCCTATGGATGGTTGGAGGAGCTTATGGATCTACAAAAGGCCTATGAACTAGTCCCCAAAAAGAGTTAACAGGTGGACTTATTTGTGAAATCGAATCTAAACAAAAAAAATATGTCTTTTCTTTAAGACTTTACTGGCGTCAACTGATGGTGCCGTCTGGCAGTGTCAAAACTGAATTACCCTCGGCTACTCCAGACGCCTCGTAGTACATCACATTTTCTGTTCCCATCACACAACGAGATCAGCCAGTCATCTGGTGGCGTCACAGTTTATCTGGCAGCATCAGTGTCTGCTGCTCGCGTGACATCGCCTCATTACCCTCAACCACAACGGCAATTAAGCAGTCACATCAAAAGGGGGAGGAAATCATCTCGGGGAAGGACGAGCCGGCAATGGTTACAGCGCCGTCCAGATATCATGAGTTGCTTACCGGCGCCTCCGGGTCTCTTTTTTTTTTTTTTCAATTTATGCTCGCCATCGCAACTTGTATCGGCAGGCAAATCGGCCATCAATAAATGAGGCAACAGCAACAGTGGCGGCGGTAATGAAGGAGCGGCGTCTGGACGGGAAGTGCCAGGCAGGTATTCCATTCATTCCGTGCCAAAGTCTTACTCTTTTGTGGCTCTGGCAGTTCTTCGCTGTGTGGCTCTGTTAACTACACCAGTAATGTGGCTCTGTTAACTACACCCTTCCTGTAAGCTTTTTCACCCTGAAATGTGTACCTCTTCAGTACAGGAAAGACTGTGCTATAACTTAAATTGCCAGGCATACCATCTAAAGGGGACAAAAAGATACAAAACATCCAGGCCATGGGAAAACCTGGGTAGCCACAGCCACTCAAGAGGGAGAGGTTTTTTAGTGCCAGGAAGGAAAAAAAACTGGCAGGAAATGGCAGAAATCGTACACCAAATCCAGTCATTCCTGGAGTGGAACCACAGTCGATGGCCTCCACTCCAAACCAACAGATACAGATACTAATGCCGGAAAAAAAATCCCCCCCCATACCAACAATACCACCAGTCCGATAACATTCTTCTTTGCAAATATACAGGGTCTAAAGCCAGCAATAAACAACAAAATACCTTTCATCCGTGGACTGCTTGCAGAGGCAAAGGCAATGTTCGCGGCTTTCACTGAGACCCACATAAAGGATCACTTGGACAACGAAATATGGATCCCAGGTTACAACCTATACAGATGTGACAGAGTGAACAGGCAAAAGGGGGGGGGTTGGCCTGTACATTGCAGAGTCACTTGTTTGCACAGAACTGCTTAATGCCTCAAATGACGTAGTGGAAGTTTTAGCAGTAAAGGTCGAGAACCAAAACCTAGTCATTGTGGTAGTCTACAAGCCTCCGGATGCAACATCCCAGCAATTCCAGGAACAGCTGTTAAAAATTGACCACTGTCTGGAAAATCTTCCAGCTCCTGCACCCAACATCTTGCTCCGGGGGGATTTCAACTTAAGGCACTAAAATGGAGGAATATAGCAAATAATATTGTTGCAGTAATAACCCCAGGAGGCAGCTCTGATAAAACTCACACTCACACGATCTTTTAAATCTCTGCACAAAATTCAATTTAAACCAGCAAATAATAAGCCTACTAGACTGGAGAATACACTAGACCTCATCTTCACTAACAATGATGATCTGATAAGAAAGGTCACCATATCAAAACAATATACTCAATCACAACATAATGAGGTTCAGACATGTATGCGTGGGCCTCAGACCGACAAAATGAGACTAGTCACGAGGAGCATTCACCAAAAAACAACTTCATATCAAAAACATAAAGTGGGACCAAGTAAACCAAGTCCTAACCGATATAAGCGGGAAGATATACTAAGCAACACAGACCCAAACTTATGCCTAGAACGATTAACTGGGTGGCACTCGATGTATGCACAAGGCTTTATTCCTCTAAAAAAAAAGGAGGAGTAGATGTAAAAAGAAAGAGACAGGCGCTCCCTTTACAGGCGACGGAAAAGAATAACAGAGGGGCTAAAAGAGGTCAATATATCAGAAATGCGCAGGGAGAACTGGTCAGAGAAATAGCAAGCATCGAACTTAAGCTAAAAGAATCCTTTAGGAGTCAGGAATCGCGGGAAGAACTAAAAGCCATAAATGAAATCGAAAGAAAAACCCCAAAATATTTCTTCTCCTATGCCAAATCAAAATCGAGAACAACGTCCAGTATTGGGCCCCTACTAAACAAGTGGGTCCTACACAATGACAGCAAGGAAATGAGTGAGCTACTCAAGTCCCAATATGACTCAGTTTTTTGCAAGCCGTAACCAGATGAGATCGAAGATCAAAATGAATTTTTTATGAGAGAGCCACAAAATTTGATTAACACAAGCCTATCCGATGTTATCCTGACGCCAAATGACTTCGAACAGGCTATAAATGACATGCCCATGCCTCTGCCCCAGGGCCAGACTATGGAACTCTGTGTTCATCAAGAAACTGCAAGAAGCCCCTATCACGAGCCCTTTTTTCCCTCCTATGGAGAGGGAGCATGGACACGGGGGTCGTCCCTCAGTTTACTAAAAACAACAGACATAGCCCCACTCCAAAGGGGGCAGTAAAGCAACAGCAAAGAACTAAGACCAATAGCACTAACATCCCATATTCATAAAATCCCTTTGAAAGGGTCCTAAGAAGCAAGATCACCACCCATCTAGAAACCCAAACAGTTACACACCCAGGGCAACATGGGTTTTTGAACAGGTCGCTCCTGTCTGTCTCAACTACGGGATCACTACGACAAGGTCCTAAATGCACTAGAAACAAAAAAAATGCGATGTAATTATACAGACTTTGCAAAAGCCTTCGAAAAGTGTGACCTGGCGTAATACGCACAAAATGCGCGCTAAAGGAATAACGGGAAAAATTTGGTCGAGGGATCTATAATTTCCTCACTAACAAAACACAGAAGTAGTCGCAACAGAGTAAAGCCCGGGAGCTACGGTAAAAACTCTGTTCCAAGGCACGTACTAGCTCCCATCTTTTTCCTATCCTCAATCCGACATAGACAAGGTTTACCACAGCACCGTGTCTTCCTTTGCAGAGAACCCAATCTGCAGCATGTTTTCCCATTGCAGACACTGCAAGGCTCCAGGCGGACAAAAACCCAAATCTTTCAGGGGCTCAGAAAACAATATAAAGTTCAACGATGAAAATTTCAATTCTCAGATAGGGAAAAACTGAGGAAATTAAATCTTAAAACAGAGTACAAAAAAAATTCTGGCCACAAAATGAGCGAAACACCAACGCAAAGACCGGGGAGTGATTATGGGGAGGATCTCACCTTAAGGACCAAACAGTATCAATCGCATCTGCTAAAAAATGACGGATGGATAATGGAACCTTTTAAAACAGGAGGCCCAAGCCAAGATGACACTCTTCGGTCCTTGTTTTTATCTAGCTGGGAAAATTGCTGCACCCAACAGCACCTTTCAAGGGAGGTGAAATTGCCGACCCAGAAAATGTACAGAGAATTTTCACGGCGCGCATAACGGAGAAAAAACACCTCAATTACTGGGAGCGCTTGAGGTTTCTAAACCTGTATTCCCTGGAACGCAGGAGGAGAGATACATGATTATATACACCTGGAAATCCTAGAGGGACTAGTACCGAACTTGCACACGAAAATCACTCACTACGAAAGCAAAAGACTTGGCAGACGATGCACCACCCCCCCAATGAAAAGCAGGGGTGTCACTAGCACGTTAAGAGACCATACAATAAGTGTCAGGGGACCGAGACTGTTCAACTGCCTCCCAGCACACATAAGGGGGATTACCAACAGACCCCTGGCAGTCTTCAAGCTGGCACTGGACAAGCACCTAAAGGCAGTTCCTGATCAGCCGGGCTGTGGCTCGTACGTTGGTTTGCGTGCAGCCAGCAGCAACAGCCTGGTTGATCAGGCGCTGATCCACCAGGAGGCCTGGTCACAGACCGGGCCGCGGGGGCGTTGACCCCCGAAACTCTCTCCAGGTAAACTCCAGGTAAACACCAGCAGTGTGACTTTGTTAACTACACTATTAACTGTCGGTCTTGTTCATCTACCTCCATCTATCATCATGTACTACCATCTACTAACATCTACTTCACTACTTCATCCTACTTATCTGACAACTGATGTCTCAGCACTGAGTCACGCCTTTTCTTCCTTCCATGTTTTAAAACTTTTTTTTTTTGTGTGTGTGGGGCAGGACTGACGTCACCGCGGTGGATAATTTGAAGCCAGGTTCACATCCGTGCGGAGCCGGCCTCGTGCCGCAGGTTTTTTTGGGGGTCAATTTGCAGGCGCTAGTGTCCGTGAGGTGGAGAGGCATGGAATCATGTGCTCCAGACAGTGGTGGGAAGTGTACGTGTTAGCGCACCTCGCATGCTCGTTAGGGACGACCGGGCAGTGTAGCGTGCTGTTAGGGCACGTTCAGAGCTTCCTGGGACGTTATATCAATATTATAACACCTTCGAAAGCTTCAGATGATACTTGTGTCAACAATACGAAGCTTGTTGAAGCTTTAGTTTTAAGGGAACTTTAAGAGGTGTTTCTATGCATCAAAATAACTGCAAGTGATGGTAGTACTAATCTACACTCTAAGACTATTTTGTTTTTGTTTTTTTCTGACGCTGATGGGGTAGTGATGATTATGTTGTTAATGACAAGTTAGCAAGAGCGACGGCTGTTTAGGGAGGACTCAGCGGCATGACGCCTGTGATGCGCCAGAATGGTACAGTCGGCCCTCTTGCACCCCCTGATAGATGGTGGATAAGGCTTCGTTTACACGTCAGTTCTACTCCCTTAACGTCTCGTACGCCTCCCATCCCGTGTGTGTTCTCCTGCGTACACACCCACCCAAGGGCTCCGTTCACCTGTTGTCCATGATGTTTGCTTTTCCCCAAGTATACTGTAGTTGCGTCGTCTGGGGGAAAGGGGAAGGGTGCCTGTGCGTCGCAGTTCGTCTTAGCGAGGTTTGATCTTCTGCGTCGTAGTTCAGCTTAGCGAGGTCTAATTGTATACTTTCTCTGCCTCCTGACGGTCTCTGGAGGAGACAGTAGTCAGGGTTGGCCCTGGGTTTCTCACCATCTTGTACAAGCTCTGTAAGAGGCAGTTGTTAGGTCTGACTCCGTGATTCTCTGCATGCTGATGAGGAGGATCTGTAAGTACATCCTGACGAGGATCTATAGGTGCATCCTGACAGGGAGGATCTGTAGGTGCATCCTGACGAGGATCTGTATGAGGCAGTAGTGAGGTCTGACTGTTTTTTTATTCCTGAAAAAACACAACTTTTTGACGAAGCTTTGTAGCTTATACCTGCCGACGAAGCTACGAGTTTGTTATGCACTCCGTATCCATTTTGTGGACGGTAGTTGCTTGTGTATTGTGCACCGCATATCCATCCTGTGGACGTTAGCGCAAAAGAATCTGGATACACAAAAGGCCTAGGAACTAGGCCCCTAAAGAGTTACCAGGAGCACATCTGGACTTAATCTCTGTATATACAGAAGTGAGGTGTTTCAGCATCCTGTCGAGGCTCTGGAGGAATCAACTGCCTCAATTTATTCAGGACTGAGAATCAATCTGCAGTACTGCATTAGTACTGCTCGCGATTTGGCTGGAGGTTTGCACTTGATTAAGCAAAACTCCTGCCGTCGGCTCGTGTCTTAAGACTGAAAGCTTAAAAGACTGCAAAGCTTCCGTTCAGTCTTGAGACTGGATGATGCGTGTAGAAGCGTTTCAAAAACCGTCGTCTTGGATGGATTTTTTTGTTCCCGCTACAAGATGATGATTGATCATGTTGGAGGTGCTAGTGGGGCAGAGGACTTGCAATTACCACGCCATCCTGGTGCTCCTCCCTCCGTGAAACTCTTATCAGCCTGGTGCTCCTTCTTCCGTGAAGCTCGTAAGGCGGGGTGCTCCTCCAGTGTCTGGAGAACACACAGATGAAGACAAAACTCACATTATCTGCCTTAACAAAGCTGCCGCCGCCGTCACCACCGTCACCACCACCACCACCACCACCACCACCACAACAACAACAACAACAACAACAACAACAACAACAACAACAACAACAACAACAACAACAACAACAACAACAACAACAACAACAACATTCACTTTCCACTGACACTCGTGCCGCATCCGTCGATTTTATCTTGGATGGTCATGTTAAGTGTCCTATCATCGTGGCAAATGGGTGCGTACAACTAGAAAGTTTCTAGCGATTAGCGGACCTCCTCACGCTGAAACACTTGCATGGGATTTAGCGCATCACATAGACAGGAGCCCACACATGCTTCGTCGATACTTCTGCAGCTGTCTGAAGTGCACATCTTTTGTGTTCTCGAAGACGTAGCTTTTGTTAAGTGTGTTCCCTCTCTATGTATGTTTCTGACTTACGAAATCATAATAACACGATTACCAATAAATCACGTTACGTGATTTGTTGGTGATCACATACACACAAATCATGATTTGTTGGTAATCATATACAAACAAATCACGTTACGTGATTTGTGTGTATATGTTTATATAATGTGAGGAAATCACGAACCCGCTTGGAATTTCACTTTTTTTTTCACTGTGGTTATTTTGTGCTATCACCTGTTTACTGTGATCTTGTTTGTGTATGGTTGCTAGTAGTCGTGTGAGCATGCCTCAGCATCACGACCGGTTGCTAGTAGTCGTGTGAGCATGCCTCAGCATCACGACCGGTTGCTAGTAGTCGTGTGAGCATGCCTCAGCATCACGACTGGTTGCTAGTAGTCGTGTGAGCATGCCTCAGCATCACGACCGGTTGCTAGTAGTCGTGTGAGCATGCCTCAGCATCACGACCGGTTGCTAGTAGTCGTGTGAGCATGCCTCAGCATCACGACCAGAGCTAATGGTAGACGCATCAAACATGATAACAACTAGCAGCAAATACGACAACAAGTAGCATCAAGTATGATAACAAGTATCAGCAATGACAAGATCGTTTTATTTTCTCGCCAGACTGAGAGATGTCGTCTCGTGCTTCCTGGATTATTATTATTATTATTATTATTATTATTATTATTAGTAGTAGTAGTAGTAGTAGTAGTAGTAGTAGTAGTAGTAGTAGTAGTAGTATTAGTATTAGTATTATTACTTTCTGACTACAGCGGTGTAAACATAATTTTGGCGAAGAGTCTAAAGGATGACTCGCGCAGATCATCCCTTCTGCCAAAACTAGTGTCAGCCTCGGCTCTGTCTAGCTTTCCTGTATGCTTGCCAGGGCAGCTGATGCCACGATCCTTAAAATTAACACACTTGTCAAAATCAGCTGTTGTTGAAGACTGACTTGGACTGAGCACAAAACTTCTCCATTAAAGAATAAACAAAATTTGCTGAAAATACCAGCGGATTCTAGAGACTGGGCCATATGAAGCTCCTGTTGCAACAGCTGATTATAGGTTTTGGAGTAAGGATATTTCTATGAAGACAGCCTCTACTGAAGCCTTCCAGTAAGCACGTACCAGCCTTCATCAGCCTACCCTGGAGACTTCAAGTAAGTAGACCCTTGCATGCAAAGGGTAATATCAAGAGCCCTAGAATATGAACATAGAAGTCTCGAGTCCCTGATCTTGATTGCCACAACTCATGTCACACCTGTCACGGAAAACAGTGACTTTCCGAAGACTGCATATCATTCCCATTAAGATGTACCGCCTGGACATGTGTTGGTATGTGGAGCAGAGAGGGTTCTCCGGAAGGTGAAGGGGCGTGTGATGGTCATTCAGAGGGTGATAGAGGAGGCGCCTGGGGTCCTAAACAGAGTCCTACTTAGTTCCTACGCTATAATTTGGCGTCGCCCGTATTAGCAGTAATCAGGCGGTGGGCGTTGAGAGACAGAGAGAGAAAGAGAAAGGGAGGCTGTGGTAGAGCTTGGGATGGAAAGTAACGAAGGTTGACGGGCCATGCTTGTCGAATACCTTCTGCTCTCAACAGTGATTGTGCCAGAGGCACTGTGGATGACCTCGAGTGACACAGTGACACAACAAGGATTAGTTTGTAGTTTTTCCATTTAGCAACATAAGAAATACTACGCCAGGATAATGTGTTATGACCTGCGATTGTTATTTGCATTGGCGTCTAGGTGCTAATGGTTAGTGAGGGTGGCCGATCAAACATGCACGCTAGAGAATGTGGTAAGGTGTGTAGAGGCACTGGTGAGTGTGGTCAGGTGTGTAGAGGCACTGGTGAGTGTGGTCAGGTGTGTAGAGGCATTGGTGAGTGTGGTCAGGTGTGTAGAGCCACTGGTGAGTGTGGTCAGGTGTGTAGAGGCACTGGTGAGTGTGGTCAGGTGTGTAGAGGCACTGGTGAGTGTGGTCAGGTGTGTAGAGGCACTGGTGAGTGTGGTCAGGTGTGTAGAGGCACTGGTGAGTGTGGTCAGGTGTGTAGAGGCACTGGTGAGTGTGGTCAGGTGTGTAGAGGCACTGGTGAGTGTGGTCAGGTGTGTAGAGGCACTGGTGAGTGTGGTCAGGTGTGTAGAGGCACTGGTGAGTGTGGTCAGGTGTGTAGAGGCACTGGTGAGTGTGGTCAGGTGTGTAGAGGCACTGGTGAGTGTGGTCAGGTGTGTAGAGGCACTGGTGAGTGTGGTCAGGTGTGTAGGGGCACTGGTGAGTGTGGTCAGGTGTGTAGAGGCACTGGTGAGTGTGGTCAGGTATACAAGAGAGAAGGTCAAGCAAGCGTGTGGACAGATGTGTTTACACAGGAAAACCTCAAATGACTGCGATACTGGGAGCTAGCGTGTTCCTCGTGGTGATAGTTATAGTAGTAGTAGTAGTAGTAGTAGTAGTAGTAGAAGTAGTAATAGTAGTAGTAGTGGTAGTAATAGTGGTGGTGGTAGTAGTATAAACAACAGGAGGCCTAGTCTGAGGCCGGGCCGCGGAGGCGATGATTCCCCAGGAACCGGACTATAGGTGGTTTACTGGCAACAGAATCCCAAGGATTGTTAAGTGCTCGAAGATGGTCACCTGAGGGTTAGATAATGTCTTATAGTTATATATTTTGCCCATGTACACCAATGTACTGTACATGTACACCCATGTACTGTACATGTACACCCATGTACTGTACATGTACACCCATGTACTGTACATGTACACCCATGTACTGTACATGTACACCCATGTACTGTACATGTACACCCATGTACTGTACATGTACACCCATGTACTGTACATGTACACCCATGTACTGTACATGTTCACCCATGTACTGTACATGTACACCCATGTACTGTACATGTACACCCATGTACTGTACATGTACACCCATGTACTGTACATGTACACCCATGTACTGTACATGTACACCCATGTACTGTACATGTACACCCATGTACTGTACATG
>NC_069401.1:6165364-6194701 GCF_026875155.1 Cherax quadricarinatus
TAACGTCAGGTGTAGCGGACGAGGGAAAATTTCACTGGTGGGCGGGATTCCCAGTGGAAGTAGGCCCTTCCCAAAGGATGGGTTAGTTGTAGTAGTAGTTGTGTAGTCGTGAAGGTTATTTTCTTGTCCTCAGAATTAAGTTCCATGATGTTGCAGTGTCTGACAAGTTGTGTACGAATGGTATATAATACCGACAAGATGAGGGGTAAGACACATGTGCAACATCGGGGTTTATCTTTATTGTAGACGTTTCGCCATCTCTTTGGGAAGGACCTACTTCCACTGGGGAATCCCGCCCACCAGTAAATTTTTCCCCTCGTCTGCTTCACCTGAGTTTCTATATAAGCGCCAGGTTTTCTTTCTTCTGCTCAGAATCTCCACGCTATGGTGCTGTTCGCACTACCCCTAGGTTGAGGGACTGATTACCTCATCTTCTGTACATAGTTCTACTGTCTTCAAGTTATGTCCTGGAATTTGTATTGATAAAGCCACTGGATGGCGAAACGTCTACAATAAAGATACCCAGATGTTGCACATGTGTCTTACTCTCATCTTGTCGGTTTTAAATATACCATTCGTACACAACCTTACCTATGATGGGAGGGTAGACGATGAAATATATGACTCCTGTGTTGTTGGGGTTGGTGTGTTAAGTATCATGTATGCCAATGTTTTTGAAATTTTGTAGTTTCCAGTGTTGCGTTCTATAGTGTCGGTGACGGCGATTAGTGAGGCACCGTCGGCGTCTGAGGTCTGGTTCGGTGAGAACAAGTTGTGCCTCTTTCCCAGTTCATCAAACGCCCCGTGGAGTCTCTGTGGAGGACACATGCGTACCTTACATCGTCTCTGTTAGAGGCATTTCGATGCTCATTCAGGCGGACTGCAAGATCCCTGCCTGTCTCGCCTACATATTTCTTGGGACAGAACCCACAGGGGATAGTGTAGATGCCTGCTGTAGAAGTTAGAGGTGTGGGGCTGCGTTTCGTAGTGAGGTCTTTGATAGATGATGTGTTTATGGTGGAAATGTTGATGTTACTCATAGCAAGTGCCCGGCGAGTATCCATCCTGTGTATGGTAGTGTCTAGTGTATTGTGTACCCTATATCCATCCTGTGTATGGTAGTGGCTAGTGTATTGTGTACCCTGGTATAAACCTTTGTAATAAATACCGACAAGTTGGTTTAGAAAGACACGTAAGCAGACACTATAACCCAACCCAACACCACAGGAGTCACATGATTTCATCGTCTACCCGTCCTCATCATAGATAGAGGTTGTTTTGATAAGGACCTGCCTCGCATGGGCCAGTAGGCCTTCTACAGTGTTCCTCCATTCTAATGTTCTTATGACATTCCTCAGGTCACGTGCGTCACATCTCACTCTCCGCCTATATATATAATGTCTTTCTACCTCTGTATGTTAGAAGTGATCAAGGTCCCAGAACCGAAACGTTTTCTAATAAATATGTTATAGTGTCTGCTTACGTGTCTTTCTAAACCATTGTGTACCCTATTGCGGATGATACTAGGATCTGCATGAGGCTGTCATCTGCTGAGGACGCGGTTAACCTCCAAGAAGATATAAACAAAGTTTTCCAGTGGGCGACGGTAAACAATATGATGTTCAATGAGGACAAATTCCAACTACTCCGTTATGGAAAACTGGAGGAGATAACTAGAACAGAGTATACTACTGACTCCGGCCATACAATAGAGCGGAAAAATAATGTAAGGGACCTGGGAGTAGTAATGTCTGAGGATCTCACTTTCAAGGATCACAACAGTGCCACGATCGCACGTGCAAAGAAAATGTTTAGGATGGATAATGAGAAACTTTCAAAACGAGAGATGGCCAACCCCATGATGATCCTTTTCAAATCCTTGTTCTCTCTAGGTGGAATACTGCTGTACATTAACTTTCTCCATACAAAGAAGGTGAAATCGCAGATCTAGAGAGTGTACAGAGATCCTTTACTGCAGTATAAGTTCTGTAAAGCACCTTAACTACTGGGAACGCTTGAAAGCACTTGACTTGTACTCGTTGGAACGCAGGGGGGGAGAGATATATCAAAATCTACACTTGGAAAATCTTGGAAGGAATGGCCCCAAATCTGCACACAGAAATCACTCCCTACGAAAGTAAAAGACTGGGCAGGCGATGCAAAATGCCGCCAATAAAAAGTAGGGGCGCCTTTGGGTTACACTAAGAGAAACCCCAAATAAGTGTCCGGGGCCCAAAACTGTTCAACAGCCTCCCATCAAGCATTAGGGGAATTGCCAATAAACCCCTGGCTGCCTTCAAGAGAGAGCTGGACAGATACCTAAAGTCAGTGCCGGATCAGCCGGGCTGTGGCTCGTACGTCGGACTGCGTGCGGCCAGCAGTAACAGCCTAGTTGATCAGGCCCTGATCCATCGGGAGGCCTGGTCGTGGACCGGGCCGCGGGGGCGTTGATCCCCGGAATAACCTCCAGGTAACCTCCAGGTATATCCATCTTGTGTATGGTAGTGGCTAGTGTATTGTGTACCCTATATCTATCCTGTGTATGGTAGTGGCTAGTGTATTGTGTACCTTATATCCATCCTGTGTATCCCTACTAGGTACAACGTTCTTACTTAGTTATCTATCTTCCTTTGTTGTGTTGTCAGTGCTGTGTAGGTCACTGTCGTGTTGACAGTGCTGCGGGTCACAGTTGCCCACCATATTAAGGCCAAAAAAGAAAAAAAAAATGATTTACTTAACGGTAGCGTGGAGAGCGTAATGATGTGTCCCGTCCAGACTTTATCACTAAGACAAGTTTATGAACTCTCCAGCGGCACCACCTTCACTAGGCCTGCCCAGCCATCACTAGGCCTGCCCAGCCTTCATTAGGCCTGCCCAGTCTTCACTAGGCCTGCCCAGCCTTCATTAGGCCTTCCCAGCCTTCACAAGTCTTGCCCAGCCTTCACTAGGCCTGCCCAGCCTTCACTAGGCCTGCCCAGCCTTCACTAGGCCTGTCCAGCCATCACTAGGCCTGCCCAGCCATCACTAGGCCTGCCCAGCCTTCATTAGGCCTGCCCAGCCTTCACTAGGCCTGCCGAGCCTTCACTAGGTTTGCCCAGCCTTCACTGGGCCTGCTCTGCCTTCATTAGGCCTGCTCAGCCTTCACTAGGCCTGCCCATCCTTCACTAGGCCTGCCCAACCTTCACTAGGCCTGCCCAACTATCACTAGGCCTGCCCAGCCTTCAGTAGGCTTGCCAGCCTTCACTAGGCTTGCCCAGCCTTCACTAGGCCTGCCCAGCCTTCACTAGGCCTGCCCAGCCTTCACTAGGCCTGCCCAGCCTTCACTAGGCCTGCCCAGCCTTCATTAGGCCTGCCCAGCCTTCACTAGGCTTGCCCAGCCTTCACGAGGCCTGCCAAGCCTTCACTAGGCCTGCCCAGCCTTCACTAGGCCTGCCCAGCCTTCATTAGGCCTGCCCAGCCTTCACTAGGCCTGCCCAGCCTTCATTAAGCCTGCCCAGCCTTCATTAGGCCTGCCCAGCCTTCATCGAACCTGCCCAGCCTTCACTAGACCTGCCCAGCCTTCACTAGGCTTGCCAAGCCTTCACTAGGCCTGCCCAGCCTTCATTAGGCCTGCCCAGCCTCCACTAGGCCTGCCGAGCCTTCATTAGGCCTGCCCAGCCTTCACTAGGCCTGCCCAGCCTTCATCGAACCTTCCCAGCCTTCACTAGGCCTGCCCAGCCTTCATCGAACCTGCCCAGCCTTCACTAGGCCTGCCCGGCCTTCACTAGGCCTGCCCGGCCTTCACTAGGCTTGCCCAGCCTTCACTAGGCCTGCCCAGCCTTCACTAGGCCTGCCCTGCCTCCATTAGGCCTGCCCAGCCTTCACTAGGCCTGCTCATCCTTCACTAGGCCTGCCCAGCCTTCACTAGGCTTCCCCAGCTATCACTAGGCCTTCCCATCCTTCATTAGGCCTGCCCAGCCTTCACTAGGCCTGCCCAGCCTTCACTAGGCCTGCCCAGCCTTCACTAGGCCTGCCCAGCCTTCACTAGGCCTGCCCAGCCTTCACTAGGCCTGCCCAGCCTTCACTAGGCTTGCCCAGCCTTCACTAGGCTTGCCCAGCCTTCACTAGGCTTGCCCAGCCTTCACTAGGCTTGCCCAGCCTTCACTAGTCTTGCCCAGCCTTCACTAGGCCTGCCCAGCTATCACTAGGCCTGCCCAGCTATCACTAGGCCTGCCCAGCTATCACTAGGTCTGCCCAGCCTTCACTAGGCCTGCCCAGCCTTCACTAGGCCTGCTCAGCCTTCACTAGGCTTGCCCAGCCTTCACTAGGCCTGCCCAGCCTTCACTAGGCTTGCTCAACCTTCACTAGGCCTGCCCAGCCTTCACTAGGCTTGCTCAACCTTCACTAGGCCTGCACAGTTATCACTAGGCCTGCCCAGCCTTCACTAGGCGTGCCTAGCCTTCACTAGGCGTGCCCAGCCTTCACTAGGCGTGCCCAGCCTTCACTTGGCCTGCCCAGCTTTCACCAGGCCTGCCCCTCCTCCAGCTTCTCCCGCACCCAGCCTGTGCTCGGATTTGCCTATTTAGCGAGCACGCACGCACGTGCGTAGACAGAGGCCTAGCTTCAAATGAGCAGGCCAAGTGTGTACTCACCTATATGTGAGTGCAGGGCTCGATTCACAGCTCCTGGTCCTGCCTCTTGGTCAGGTCCACACTCTCCTGACTCCAAGAGTCTTATCATACCTCCTGTTAAAGCTATGTATGGCTTCTGCCTCCACTACATCACTTCCCAGACTGTTGCTCTTCCTAATAACTCTGTGACTGAAGAAATACTTCCTAATGTCTCTGTGATTCATCTGAGTCTTCAACTTCCATCTGTGACCCCTTGTTGTTGTGTCCCATCTCTGGGATATCCTGTCCCTGTCCACTTTGTCGATTCTTCTCAGTATTTTATATGTCGTTATCATATCCCCCTTATATCTCCTGTCTTGTGTCGTCAAGTCGATTTCCCTTAACCTCTCCTCGTAGGACATACCTCTTAGCTCCGGGACTAGTCTTGTTGCCATCTTTGGCACTTTCTCTAGTTTCCTCACATGTTTGGTTAGGTGAGGGTTCCAAACTGGCGCTGCATACTCCAATATGGGCCTAACGTACACAGTGTACACGGTCCTGAATGACTCCTTTTTAGATGTCGGAATGCTGTTCATAGGTTTGTCAGGCGCCCATATGCTGCAGCAGTTATTTGTTCGATGTGCGCTTCAGGAGATGTGCCTGGTGTTATACTCACCCCAAGATCCTTTTTACTTGAGTGAGGTTTGTAGTCTCTGGTCCCCTAGACTGTACTCCGTCTGTGGTCTTTGCCCTTCCCCAATCTTCATGACTTTGCACTTGGTGGGGTTGAACTCCAGGAGCCAGTTGCTGGACCAGGTCTGCAGCCTGTCCAGATCCCTTTGTAGTTCTGCCTGGTCCTAATCCGTTTGAATTCTTCTCATCAACTTCACATCATCCGCAAACAGGGACACTTCGGAGTCTATTCCTTCCGTCGTGTGTGTGTATGTGAATGTGTGTGTGTGTGTGTGTGTGTGTGTGTACTCACCTAATTGTGGTTGCCGGGGTCGATACTCAGCTCCTGGCCATGCCTGTGTTTGTGTGTGTGTGTGTGTAAAGAGCGTGTATTACGGTGTATTAAAATACACTGCAATACACTAGGGATGAGTTATGTACTATTATAAATCCCGAATTTATTCTGAAAATAAAAAAATAATTGTGTATTTTTGACTCTGCCTAATACATCGTTAATTTTCTCGTTCCAGGTAAGTGTTGAGTGAAGCGAGGGAGCGTTGGTGAGGCTGTGATGCGAGGTGAGTTACACTGGTCTCCTCTACACACCTGGTCTGCTGGTTTACCCCCGTGGTCTGCTGGTCTGCCCACGTGGTCTGCTGGTCTGCCAACGTGATCTGGTGATCTACCCACGTGGTTTTTTGTACCCATGTGATCTGGTCTACCCACGTGATCTGGTGGTTTACCTACGTGGTCTGGTGGTCTACCCACGTGGTCTGGTCTACCCACGTGATCTGGTCTACACACGTGGTCTGGTGTACACACGTGGTCTGGTGGTCTACACACGTGGTCTGGTCTACCCACGTGATCTGGTGGTCTACCCACGTGGTCTGGTCTACAGACGTGGTCTGCTGGTCTACACACGTGGTCTGCTGGTCTACCCACGTGGTCAGCTAGTCTACCCACGTGGTCTGGTCTACACACGTGGTCTGGTGTACACACGTGGTCTGGTGTACACACGTGGTCTGGTCTACAGACGTGGTCTGCTGGTCTACAGACGTGGTCTGCTGGTCTACCCACGTGGTCTGCTAGTCTACCCACGTGGTCTGGTCTACACACGTGGTCTGGTCTACACACGTGGTCTGGTGTACACACGTGGTCTGGTGTACACACGTGGTCTGGTCTACAGACGTGGTCTGGTCTACAGACGTGGTCTGCTAGTCTACCCACGTGGTCTGGTCTACCCACATGGTCTGGTGGTCTACACACATGTGATCTGATGGGCTACACATTTGGTTTGGTTTATACACACGTGGTCTCATGGTATACATACATGTGGTCTGGTGGACTACACATTTAGTCTGGTGGCCTACCCACATGTGGTCTGGTGGTCTACACATTTGATCTGGTCTACATACATGTGGCCTGGTCTACACATTTGATCTGGTGGTCTACACATGTGGTCTTGTGGTCTATACATTTGATGTGGTGGTCTACACACATGAGGTATTGTGGTCTACACACATGTGGTCTTGTGGTATAAACATTGGGTCTATACTTTTGATCTTTGGCCAAAACCCCATTGGTTACAACATGTGGGTTTTTGGGCTACACACATGTGGTCTTGTGGTCTACACGGCGGCATGTTCAATAAAATTTAGGTATAAACTACAGCTTTACGGATTATTCATAGCAACTTAATAGTTTTCCTGTATAATTAGTCCCCTCAAGGAAGGTTCTTGTTGTTGTGGGGGGACTTTGATTTCGGAAATTGGGATCTGTTCTCAGTTCCCCGAATTAAGCCTGAATGCCTTCCACATCCCCCCCAGGCGCTGTATAATCCTCCGGGTTTAGCGCTTTCCCCCTTTGATTATAATAATAATAATGTATAATTAGTCTGGGTAGTCAAGGGTCATAAGTGTTTCTCTGAGCCTCAGCACACCAGAATTGACTGGCAAGTGTCACCCCAACCTCCTCACCCCTCCTTCCTTTCACCTCCTGGGCTGTACCTCACCTGGAACGCACCTCACATGGACTGCACCTCAGCCGCACGCAGACCAACACATACACCACAGCCCAGCTGTGGTTGGTAATACCCCTTATGGGTGAAGGGAGTGTACTGAAGAGTCTTGGGCCCCTTACACTTCTCTCGCTGTGTTGTGGTCGCCCGACTAGGTCAGTTTTGTCCCAGGATGCGATCCACACCAGTCCACTAACACCCAGGTACGTATTTTACTGATGGGTGTGAAACAGGTCAGCAGGTGTTTAAGGAAACATCCGACCGTTTCCAACCGTACCGCGGAACGACCCACGGACCTCAGTGTGTGACCTGATTGCGCTAGTGATTGAACTACGGGGCACTAAAATAGGCCTAGGAGAGAACATTTAAGCGTCTTGTATAGTAATTAACCGGTTTCCGTTTTTTGTTCTTGTTATGAGAGGCAATAGAAAACGAGGGTTGAAGGCGACACTGATGCAGTGTTGGGGTGAGATTTTAATTACCTTGCTCGAAAGATTCTTTCTTGATAAGTAAGACACATGTGCAACAGTTAGGTATCTTTATTCCGAAACGTTTCGCCTACACAGTAGGCTTCTTCAGTCGAGTACAGAGGAAGCAAGAGAGATGTAATGTAAAAGATGATATAATCAGTCCCCGGTGGACGGGTGGCCTAAAAGCTCCGTTCCCCACACGGAGGGCCGGGTTTCGATTCCGGCGGGTGGGAAAATGTTGACAGTTTCCGTACTCCTATGTCCTGTTCACTAGCGCAAAGAGGTACTGGGTGTTAGTCGATGGTGTGGGTCGCATTCTGGGGCACTAAGTATTAAGGACCCCAATGGAAATAAGTTAGACAGTCTCGATGACGCACTGACTTTCTTGGGTTATCCTGGGTGGCTAACCCTCCGGGTTAAAAATCCGAACGAAATCTTATCTTATTTATCAAAACCTTCAGACGTTAGTTGTTAAGATGGTTCAGTCCCTGAGCTGCATTTCATGCCTTTACCATTATCAAAAAATTTTCATAATGAAGATATATTTTTAATGGAATGTGAAGAATGTGGGATGTTTACGCGTGTTGACCAGGAGAGAGAGAGAGGAGGAGAGAGAGAGAGAGAGAGATGAGCGAGAGAGAGAGAGAGCGAGAATTATACATCATACTTGTGTATGAGTGTTGTTGGTTACAGTGTACAAAAAAATGATTCTTATTAGTCATTACACTCGAGGGACGGGCATCTTCCGATGTATAAGCATTGATAGGTGGTGTATTTTTTTAGATATATACACTGAGAAAGTTAGGGTTGTATAGGGAAGTTTACCCATCGCGGACAATAGTAGGTTATTCTTAGTATGGTTAACTTAATTTTACAGCCGAGTTTCAGCCGTCAAGTGGCTTTCATTAAAGGAGGAACATCCGGGGTGAACTTGATAATATAAATCAATAGGAGCTCGTATCTTGTAAATATCCTTGTAATGGGTTAGCGAGAGTTTAAGTTTTACTGATTCTGTTCTATGGTGTCGGAAGTCTGTGTGAAGTTCGTCTCTAAAGTCGTTTGTGTGTGTGTGTGTATGTGTGTGTGTGTGTGTTTGTGTGTGTGTGTGTGTGTGTGTGTGTGTGTGTGTGTTGTGTGAGGGTGTGTGTGTGTGTGTGTACTCGCCTATTTGGTATCAACCTATTTGTGGTTGCAGGGGTCGATTCATAGCTCCTGGCCCGCCTCTTCACTGATTGCTATAGGTCCTCTCTCTCCTTGCTCCATGGCTTTATCATACCTCGCTTTTAAAAATATGTATGGTTCCGCCTCCCACACTTCATTTCTAGGCTATTCCATGGCTTGGACTACCTATGACTGAAGAAAACTTCCTAAACATCCCTTTGATTCATCTGAGTCCTTCAACTTCCTATTTTTGACCATCAGTTGTGTCTGTGTCCCTCTCTGGAAACATCCGGTCTTTGTCACTCGTCTATTACGTGCAGTAGTTTATATGTCGTTATCATGTCTCCCCTGACTCCTGTCCTCAGTGTCGTCAGGCCGATTTCCCTCAACCTTTTTGTAGGGGACAATCCCCGTAGCTCTGGGACTAGTCGTGTTGCAAACCTTTGCACTTGCTCTATTTCTTGGACGTGCTGGACTAGATTGTGGATTCCAAACTTGGTGCTGGCCATATCTCCAGTATGGGCCTGACGTAAATGGTTTACAGAGTCTGAACGACTCCTTACGGAGGTATCGGAACCTATCCGTAGGTTTGCCAGGCCCCCGTATGCTGCAGCCAGTTATCTGATTGTTATGCGCTCAGGAGATATGTTCGGTGTTATACTCCACCCCCAGTCTTTTTCTTGAGTGAGGTTTGGACTTTGGCCATCTAATATATTGTGTCTGCGGGTCTTCTTTGCCCTTCCCAATCTTCATGACTTTGCTTTTTGGGCCAGGGTTTTAAACTAAAGAAGCCGTTGTGGGACCAGGCTTGTAGCCTGTCCAGGTCTCTTTGTAGTCCAGCCTGATCCTCATCCGAATTGATTTTCCCTTTAACTTCACATCATATGCAAACCAAGGACACTTCTGAGTCTATGTCCCTTCCGTTTCTGTCGTTCACATATACCAAGAACAGCACAGGTCCTAGGATGACCCTGTGGAAAACCCCGCTTGTCACAAGGCGCCCACTCTGGACACTCGTCGCGTACCTGACTCGTGGTTGCCTCCTGTCAGGTATTTCTCTGATACCTTGCAGTGCCTTTCTGTTAGTGTGACGTCCTTAGCTTTTGCAGTAACCTAAGTGAGGAACTGTGTCGAAGGCCATTCTTGACTGTCCAAAAATATGCCGTCGATCACCCCTCTCCTCTCTTGTCTACTTCTGTCCTTGTCTTAAAACTTAGTAGGTTTGTGACACAGGATTTTCCTTCCCTGAAACCGTGCCTGGTTGTCAATTATACACTTGTTTCTTTCAGGTGTCCTCCACTTCCTCTGATGATCTTCTCATAACCTTGCATATTATAACGTTAGTGATAGGTCTGTTAGTTTAGTGGACTCTGTCTGTCTCCTGTTTAAAAATTGGAACTACATTTTCCATTTTCCTACTCAGGGGAGTTGCCCAGTTTCAAATGATGGTGAAGATCTTTGTTATGGGGCTCAACAAATCTTGCACCCTCTTTAAGGACCCATGGAGAGATGTCTGGACCACCGCCTTTGAGGTGTCAAGATGCATAGCAGCTTCTTCACCTCTCCTTGGTTATATGTCCTCATCCAGCACTTGTGGTGTGCCCCCTGTCTGATTTCCGGAGTCTATGGTTTCCACTGTAAATGCCTCTTTAAATCTTGTTGTTGAGCTCCTGACATACCTCTCTGTCGTTTCTTGTGATTCCCCTTCACCCTTACTCAGTTCTGATTCCTGGTCTTGACTGTTGTTTTCTCCTGATGTGCTTGTACAACAGTTCGGGTCAGTCTTTACTTTTGATGCTATGTCATTTTCATATTGTCGCTGAGCCTCCCTTCTATCTGTGCTATTCGTTTCTGGCTCTTCGGCTAATCTCTTTATTTTCTGAGTTCTCTGTCTTCTGTACCTTTTCCATTCTCTAGTACACCTAGTTTTTGCCTTCCCTACACCTTTGGGTGAACAAGGATCGTTCTGTTCTTCCCAATATATCTGTTTCCCTGGAACTAAACCTTCTTCTGCTCCTAGCATTTTGCTGCCACATAGTCATCAATTCTTGTACTGGATTTCCTGTCAGTTCCCTTCCCACTGAAATGTCTTGAAGGAAGTTTCTCATGCCTGCGTAGTTCCCCCTTTTGTAGTTTGGTTTTTCCAGGCCAATTCCTGCTACTCTCGCCACTGTAGCCTCAATATGTAGTCGAAGCACAGAACCAAGATGATCACTAGCTCCCAGGGGCCCTTTCATAATGTTACCCTCGATGTCCCAAACTACTCAAGGTGAATACACGGGCAGTCTTGCTGGATCATCCTCTCCTCTCTCTCTGGTAGTGTCTCTAACCTGTTGATGCTGAGGTTTTTTCCCAGTACCACATCCTCATCTTGGCTCTCCATGTTTCGGGGGACCTCATGGGGCTCACCAGGTTTTTCCAGTCAATCTCCTTGTGATTGAAATACCCATAAACTAGTACTTTGCTCCCCACACTGCTTGTGCTCTCTGGCCAACCTCGGCTAGTGTGTCAATCATTGCTCTGTTTTACCATCGTATTCTTCTCTTGGCCTCGTGCAGTTCTGTGGTGGGTTGTACATTACTGCCAATTTCACCTTATGTCCCTCAGATTGGAATGTTCCTTCTAAGTCGTTCCTTTCGGCCGGCCATCCATTCTTCATTTTCTCAAAACCCTGTGTGTGTTTAATGGAGCGTGCAAAACTCCTCTCCCCCTCTCCTTCTCTGTCTTTCCTGAGGTTTGATATCCGGATGGAAAGATTGAATCTGTTATTATTCTGGTGAGTTTTTGTTTCTGTGAGTGTATTATGTCTGGGGATGTCTCCTTGTTCTTCCGTGCCACTTCTCAATACTTATTTGTTATTCCATCTGCTTGTGTATACCACACCTTCAACTTCTTTACTAAGACTGTGATCTAGGGAGGTATATTGGGTTTGGGGGAAGTGGGAGGAGACCTGATAAGGAAACTATGGAGTTGTTGCTGTAGGGGGTGGGTATGTAATGTATGTGGATGGGGGCATTGGATGGGCATGGGTGTTTTTTGTTTCAGAGGGTTTTGTTGCACTGGGTGGACCTGGTTGGGAGGCTTCTATAGGAAGTGTGAGGGAAAGAGGTGAAGTGTGTAGGAAGAGCGTGAAGTGTGGTAGGAAGAGGTGAAGTGTGGAGAAGAAGTGAAGTGTGGTAGGAAGGTGACGTGTGGTAGGAAGAGTTGACGGGTGGTAGGAAGAGGTGAAGTTTGGGAGGAAAAGGTGAATGAAGTGTGGTAGGAAGAAGTGAAGTGTTGTAAGAAGAGGTTGAAGTGTGATAGGAAAGCGGTGGAGTGTGGTAGGAGGAGAGGTTGAAGTGTGGTAGGAAGAGGTGAAGTGTGGTTAGGAAGAGGGAAGTGTGGGAGGAAGAGGTGGTGTGGTTAGGAGAGGTGAAGTGTGGTGGAAGAGGTGAAGTGTGGTGGAAGAGGTGAAAGTGGGATAGGCAGAGTTGGAGTGTGGTAGGAAGTAGGAGAAGTGTGGTAGGACGAGGTGAAGTGTGGTAGGAAGAGGTGAAGTGTGTCGGAAGAGGTGGAGTTGTGGTAGAAAGAGGTGAAGTGTGCTAGGAAGCGTGGAGTGTGGTAAGGAAGAGGTGAAGTGTGGTCGGAGAGGGAAGTGTGGTAGGAATAGGGGGAAAAAAAAAAGTGTGGTAGGAAGAAGTGACGTGTGGTAGGAAGAGGTGCACTGTGATAGGAAGAGGTGGAGAGTGGTAGGGAAGAGGTGACGCTGTGTGGTGGTAGGAAGAGGTGAAGTTTGGTTGGAGAGGTGAAGTGTGGTAGGAAGGGTGAAGTGTGGTAGAAGAGGTGAGTGTGATAGGAACAGACGTGGAGTGTGGTAGGAATAGGTGAAGTGTGGTAGGAAGAGGTGAAGTGTGACAGGAGAGATGAAGTGTAGGTAGGAAGAGGTGACGTGTGATAGGAAGAGGTGGAAGTGTGGTAGGACGCGGTGAAGGGTTAGGGAAGATGTGAGTGTGATAGGAAGAGGTTGAAGTCGTGGATAGGAAAGAAGGTGAAGTGTGATAGGAAGGAGGTGAAGGTTACTAGGACGAGGTGAAGTGTGATATCAAGAGGTGAAGTGTGGTAGGAAGAGGTAACGTGTGAAAGAGAACGTGGTGAAGTGTGATAGGAAGAGGTGAAGTGTGATACGCAGAGGGTGAAGTGTGGGAGGAATGAGGGGACGTGTGATAGGAGAGGGTGAAGTGTGATAGGAAGCGTTTGAAAGTGTGGTAGGAGAGGTGAAGTGTCGGTAGGAAGAGATGAAGTGTGGTTGGAAGAGGTGAAGTGTGATAGGAAGAGGTGAAGTGTGATAGAAAGAGGTGATTGAAGTGTGATAGGAGAGGTGAAGTGTGGTAGGAAAGAGGTGAAAAGTGTGGTAGAAGAGGGGAAGTGTGGTAGGAAGAGGTGAAGTGTGATAGGAAGAGGTGAAGTGTGGTAGGAAGAGGTGAAGTGTGGTAGGAAGAGGTGAAGTGTGATAGGAAGAGGTGAAGTGTGATAGGAAGAGATGGAGTGTGATAGGAAGAGGTGAAGTGTAGTAGGAGAGGTGGGAGAGTGATAGGAAGGGTGAAGTGTGGTAGGAGAGGTGGAGAGGATAGGAGAGGCGAGAAGTGTGATAGGAAGAGTGAAGTGTGGTAGGACGAGGTGAAGTGCGATAGGAAGAAGTGAAGTGTGGTAGAGAGAGGTAAAGTGTGGTAGGAAGAGGTGAAGTGAGTAGGAAGAGTGAACGTGTGATAGGAAGAGGTGAAGTGTGATAGAAGAGGTGAAGTGAGGTAGGACGAGGTGAATGTGTGGTAGGAAGAGGTTGAAGTGTGATAGGACGAGGTGAAGTGTGGTATGAAGAGGAGAAAGTGTGGTAGGAAAGTGGTGAAGTGTGGTAGGAAGAGGTTGAAGTGTGGTAGGAAGAGGTGTAGAGTGATAGGAAAAGGTGAAATGAAGTTTGGTAGAAGAGGTGAAGTGTGTATGGAAAGATGTGAAGTGTGATAGGAAGGGCGAAGAGTGTGATAGGAAAGTGGTTGAAGTGTTGGTAGGAAGAGGTGAAGTGCGATTAGGAAGAGTGGGAGTGTGGTAGGAAGAGGTCCTCCAAGTGTATGGTAGGCAAGAGGTGAAGTGAGATAGGCAGAGGTGAAGTGTAGGTAGCGGAAGAGGTGAAGGCGATATGGAAGAGGTGAAGTGTGGAGGACGAGGTGGAAGTGTGGTAGGAAGAGGTGAAGTGTTGATAGGAAGAGGTTGAAGTGTGATAGGAAGAGGTGAAGTGTGATAGGAAGAGGTGAAGTGTGGTAGGAAGAGGTGAAGTGTGATAGGAAGAGGTGAAGTGTGATAGGAAGAGGTGAAGTGTGTAGGAAAGAGGTGAAGTGTGATAGGAAGAGGTGAAGTGTGATAGGAATAGGTGGAGTGTGGTAGGAAGAGGTGGAGTGTGATAGGAAGAGGTGGAGTGTGATAGGAAGAGGTGAAGTGTGATAGGAAGAGGTGAAGTGTGATAGGAAGAGGTGGAGTGTGATAGGAAGAAGGTGAGAGTTGTAGTAGAAGAGGTGGAGTGTGATAGGAAGCGGTGGAGTGTGATAGGAAGAGGGTGAAGTTGCGATAGGAAGAGGTGAAGTGTGATAGGAAGCGGTATGAGTGTGATAGGAAGAGGCGAAGTGTGATAGGAAGATGGATGAGTGAGCTAGGAAAGAGGTGAGTGTGATAGTAAGAAGGTGAAGTGTGATAGAATAGGTGGAGTGTGGTCGGACGAGAGGTGGAGTGTTGATAGGAAGAGTGGAGTGTTGATAGGAAGGAGGGAAGTGTTGATAGGAAAGAGGTGAAGTGTGATAGGAAGAGGTGGAGTGGGATAGGAAGAGGTGGAGGTGTGATAGGAAGAGGTGGGTGTGTGGTAGGAAGCGGTGAGTGTGAATAGGAAGAGCTGAAGTGTGTAGGAAAGAGGTGAAGTTGTGATAGGAAGAGGGAAGTGTTGATTAGGAAGAGGTGAGTGTGATAGGAAGAGGTGAAGGTGTGATAGGAAGAGGTGGAATGTGATAGGAGAGGTGGAGTGGGGTAGGAAGAGGTGAAGTGTGCTAGGAAATGGGAGTGTGATAGGAGAGGTGAAAGAGTGATCGGAAGAGTGAAGTGTGATAGAAGAGGTGAAGTGTGGTGGAAGAGTGGAGTGTGATCGGATGAGGTGAAGTGTGAAGGAAGAGGTGAAGTGTGATAGGAAGAGGTGAAGTGTGATAGGGAAGTGGTGAAGTGTGATAGGAAGAGGTTTGAGTGTGATAGGAAGAGGTGAAGTGTGGTAGGAGAGGTGGAGAGTGGGATAGGAAGAGGGTGGAGTGTGATAGGAAGAGGTGGTATGTGATAGGAAGAGGTGGAGTGTGATAGGAAAGAGGTGGGTGGTGTGTGGTAGGAAGAGGTGGAGTGTGGGGAAGAGGTGGAGTGAGGTAGAAGCGGTTGAGTGTGGTGGAAGAGGTGGACGTGTGTGGTAGCATGAGGTTGGTGTGTGTGATGTGCTGTGATTTTGGAAAGATGGTGGAGTGTGAAATAGGAAGAGGTGGTGTGTGGTAGGAAGAGGTGGAGGGTGGTAGGAAGAGGTTGTGTGTGATAGGAAGATGGTGGCGTGTGTTAGGATGAGGTGGAGTGTGGTTGGCAGAGGTGGGAGTGTGGTAGAGAGGTGAGGTGTGATAGAGGTTATGAAGCGGTATCAGCGGTGGGTGGGACTAAGCTCAGCACTGACCTCAAACAGTGACCAGATCTTTTAAAAATATCTGAACCACAGTTTCTTATCGTTGTTTTAGGCCAGTTGCAGTGTTCTTCTCTCATAAGTTTTATGGTCTTTAAGATTATTACAAATCACACACACACACACACACACCACAACACACACACACACAACACACACCACACACACACACACTCTCACACACACACACAACACACACCCACACCACACAACACGTGCCTGAAATATTGCACACTAATATATCGTTTATGCTATTTTTTTTACGAATATTTTAAGCGCGTTTGGCATACAATATGACCTCGCACAAGTGTGTATTTTCTAAGGATTATTATCATTTTCGACTTCAGTTTTTTTGTCAGCAGAGTGAATGTGGGACTAGATTCGCTCCTGAGTCCTCCTCCACTGGACCCTACCCTCGTTCCTCCTTCCCTCCCTCTCTCCCTCTCTCTTTCTCCCGCCTCCCCTCCCTCCCTCTCCCTCTGTAACATGCTAACTAGGGTTTTAAAATTATTATAAAGTTAAGGAAAATCCCTGCATTATGGCCGAGTGGGAGACCTGAGTATGTACTTCACTTATCATTCATCTCTCTTCCCGTAATGGACTACAGCACTTGTTAATCTGATCCTCTACTGCCTTACTCTCCCTCATATTATATATATATATGTCGTGCCGAATAGGTTTAAACGGTCAAAATTAGCAAGAACTCATTTTATTTAAATTAATGTCTGTCCTAAAATTTTCTCTTATAGGTTTCTGGATATATTTTTTGCATTTATGGTGATGTAAAAATTTATAATTGCACCAAAGGAACTTTGAAAGAAAACTTACTAACCTTCTTATTACAAGAACAATTTATTTTAAACCTAAACCCAACTAAATTTTATTTTAGAATTTGTTTACAATAATTAATACTAAACATACACGTGAATTATATTTTTTTCGTTAGGTTCAGAATGATTTTGGCGAAATTATTACATACAAAATTTTCACTTGTCTATATGGCAAGATGAGCGTTGCTATTTAAGCAAGAACGCAAGGTTCTGCCTATTCGGCTAGACGGACGCCTATGTATATATATATATATATATAAATATATATATATATATATAAATATATATATATATATTATAGAATATATATATATTTATTATTTATATACTATACGTTATATATTACAACCAGGAGTCCCAAAGGCCTGTTACCCTGGGTGTAAAGGGAGCAAAATAAAAACAGCAGAAAAACTTTTGACTTATATTATCCTTCACCAATTTAGAACAGAAGTATGTACACTATATACACTATGTACAGCAATAGGTATTAGTGCACTACACGGTAAGCAAGGCAGAATAGAAGCCACTAGAGAGCAGACCGTGCTTCAACCAGCTCTAGAATAACCTCCAGGTAGACTTAAGGTAGAATGGGAATGACAAGGGCAGACAGGTGAGTGGTACCCACCACAACCGCGATTGCCCATACCATCTTTCATTGGCTGGCACCTGGGTACTGGTTAAACGACGGGGCCCCATCGTCAACCCTCAGTCCCTGGTTGGCTGGTTGGGGGAGATAGCCTGTAAATGAGGGTGTGTACATGCTCCGAATAAGGTTACGTACTCTTTGCATGCCACATATATAATTTATATAATATTATATTAAATAATATTATAATATTTTTTTAAAAAATAATATATATATATATTGTATGTAAGTATATATCGGAACAAGAGTAACAACTAGTTGGGCTGGTGCTGGTTCTGTAGGATTGGGTAACCTGTGGACCTGCTGCATGGCCAGTTAGGCCCTTCTTAGCAGTGTTCTTCGTTACTTTATGTTCTTATGTGCTTAAGACGTCACATAGTTCTCACTCACAATGGCGGCCAGTACAAACATGGGTTCGAATCCATGTTCTCGCGTAGGGTCGTAGTTGAGCTCCCCGCCCCCCCCCCCGCTCTCGGAGTGGCGTAGTATACCTTTACTATACCGTATATATCATATATATATAAACCAACAATATAATATATATATATATCTATATATATTTATATATATATATATATAAGCCTTAAATAACCAAGTGATGTCACCGTTTCCTGCCAGTCGAAAGGCCAATTAATAGTGTAATTTGAGGAACAAATGTGGATTATAGCTTGGAAAACACCCCGCTAGTGGACTATAGCCAACTGTGTTGCCAGTCTACATCGCAAAGATAAGTTATTAGTCTACTCCATTGAAGATAGCATGTAAGACAGCAACTTTAATAATTGTTGGGATTGTTTGCTAGATTAGCGTAAAAAATTTATTTCTGTCTGGCTGTGTTTTACTATCATTTAGGATCTAAATGAGTTTTAGTAAACAAGTGATTCCTCCAGGTGTCCTCCAGGCCACTCTGGAAGTGTGTAGGGTGGAACCGGCACTCTGGAAGAGTGTAGGGTTGATCAGGCACACTGAAGTGTGTAGGGTGATCAGCATCTGGAAGTGTGTATCGCGTCGGTGTGACCAGGCACTCTGGAAGTGTGTAGGTTGACCAGGCACCTCTGGAAGTGTGTAGGGTGACAGGCACTCTGAAGTGTTGTAGGTTTGACAGGCAACGGGAAGGTAGTAGGGTGATCGGCCACACAGGAAGTGTTTGTGTAGGTGTGACCAGGCACTCTGGAAGTGTGTAGGGTGACCAGGCACACTGGAAGTGTGTAGGGTGACCAGGGATACTGGAAGTGTGTAGGGTGACCAGGCACTCTGGAAGTGTGTAGGGTGACCCAGGCCTCTGGAGAGTGAGTAGGGTGACAGGGTCACCACTGGAAGTGTGTTAGGGTGACCCGGCACACTGGAAGTGAGTAGGGTGGACCAGGCCACACTGGAAGTGATGTAGGGTGGGATCAGGCACTCTGGAAGTGTGTAGGGTGACCAGTCCACTCTGGAAGTGTGTAGGTGTGACAGGCACTTGTGAAGTGTGGTAGGGTGACCAGGCACTTGGAAAGTGTGTAGGGTGACCATGCACACTGGAAGTCGTGTAGGAGTGACCAGGCCAATGGACGTGGGTTGGTAGGTGATCAGGCATCTGGAAGTGTGTAGGGTGACCCAGGCACTCTGGACGGTGTGTGGGGTGGTGAAGGCACACTGAAGTGTGTAGGGTGACCAGGCACACTGGAGTGTGTAGGGTCACAGGCACACTGGAATGTGTAGGGTGATCAGGCCACTGGAAGTGTGTAGGGTGACAGGCACATGGAAAGTGTGTAGGGTGATCAGGCACTCTGGAAGTGTCGTTGTAGGGTGACCAGGCACTCTGGATGTCTGTAGGGTGATACAAGCACAACTGGAAGTGTGTTAGCGTGGAACCAAGCACACGGAAGTGTGTTGGGTGACCAAGCACTTGGAAGTGTTGTAGGGTGACCAAGCACACTGGAAGTGTGTAGGCGACAAGCACCTGGAAGTGTGTAGGGTGACCAGGCAACGCTCTGGAAGTGTGTAGGGTGATCCCGGCACTCTGAAGTGTGTAGGGGACAGGCACTCTGGAATTGGTGGTGTCGACCAGAGGCACTCTGTGAAGTGTGTGGGTGACCATGCACATGGAAGTGTGTAGGGTGACCAGGCACTCTGGAAGTGTGTAGGGTGACCAGGCACACTGGAAGTGTGTAGGGTGACCAGGCACTCTGGAAGTGTGTAGGGTGACAGGCACACTGGAAGTGTGTAGGTTGTGATCAGGCACACTGGAAGTGTGTGCGGTGACAGGCACACTGGAGAAGAGTGTAGGGTGACATGCACACTGGAAGTGTTGTAGGGGGATCAGGCACAACTGGAGAAGTGTGTAGGGTGACCAAGCATCTGGAAGTAGTGTAAGGGTGACAGGCACTGGGAAGTGTGTAGGGTGATCAGGCACACTGGAAGTGTGTAGGGTGACCAGGCACACTGGAAGTGTGTAGGGTGACAGGCACTCTGGAAGTGTGTAGGGTGACCAGGCACTCTGGAAGTGTGTAGGGTGACCAGGCACTCTGGAAGTGTGTAGGGTGACCAGGCACTCTGGGAAGTGGTAGGTGAACACAGTGTTTCAGCACGTGTTGATAACGTAGTCTGTGGGTGTGTGTGTGTGTGTGTGTGTGTGTGTGTGTGTTGTGAGTGTGAGTGTGTGTGGTGTGATGTGTTGTGCGTGTGGGGTAGGTGTGTGTGTGCGTTTGTGTGTGTATTTGGAGGTGGTGATTCGGAGGGTTGTACATGGGCTCCCCTGAAGTGTTGCTGTACCTGTTTCTCAACAGTGTTGCTGTACTCTTGTACGTTTCATATCCAGAGGCAGAATTACCATCGGGTCCGCCATTCTCCAACACCTCATTACATCATCACCCCCCCCGCCCCTCTCAATACCACTCACTTGCAGGGGCATCAACGCCACAACACACGTGTTCAATAGCCAACAACAACACTGCCGCTCATTTTTCCTATTCCATAGGTCAACCTCTTCTTCCTCGCTCACTATGTCTTCTTTGCCATACATTATCTTCCTCTCATCCTCTGGTTTTGGTCTCTGTCTCTGCGCCTCTCATTTCCCTCGTCTTCGCTCTGTATCCCTCTACTACTTCTTCTGTCTCTACCCCTCTCATTTCCTCTTCTCTATCTTACCCCGTATTTATCTCTTCTCTGTGTTTACCCCTTCATTTCCCTCTTCATTTCCTCTGTCTCTTCAATTTATTTCTTTAGCGTCTGTACCCCTCTCCATTTCCCTCTTTGCCTCTCACACCTCCATTTCTCTCTTTCTCTTCCCTCACTTTGCTCTCCTATCTTTACTCTACTCTTTCGTCACCTCTGCTCTTTTGTTTTTCTTCTCGATGAGGGGAATTAAATTTGCGACCATAAGCAAGTTTGTTGGTGACACAAATCAGGTCACTAATTCTATCTAATGAGACATTAGAGACTCCAGGATGATTTGAATAGACTGATGAGTGGTGGAGACGTGGCGATGCAGGTTTAATTATAGACAAATGCAATAGGATTCAAGACATGTTGGACGGGAAAATAACCATACCACATATGAAACTAAAATAATGTAGATCTCAAATATTACGGATTGCGAAAAGGATTTAGGGTTCTGGTTAACAGAATCTGAAACCAAGGACAACAGTGCATAGTGTTCGCATTAAGCTAACACGAATCCTTGGCTTCATATCAAGACAGCTAATAATGAAGTCGTCAGGTTGTTCTTCAATCTATATATCCTTGGTAAGGCCTCATTTAGATTCTGTGCACCGTTTGGTCCCGTATTACCGAAATGGAATATAATGCTCTGAAAGAGTTACCAAAGGTGGTGGACAAAGTTGATCCATGTATCCGATATCTTCCATGGGATAGACTGAATCACTTATTACAACAGGTGTCACAAAGGCAGTTATCCTGGGTGTAAAGGGCGCAAAATCCACACAGCAGAAAAACTTTTGACTTTATTATCCTTCACCAATTTAGAACAGAAGTATGTTACACTATATCCACTATGTACAGCAATAGGTATTAGTGCACTCCACGATAAGCAAGCGAAGAATAGAAGCCACTAGAGAGCGACCGTGCTTAACCGCTTAGAATGGGACTGACAAGGGCAGACACAGGTGAGTGGTACCACAACCTCTGTGTGCCTAAAAACCATCTTCTCATTGGCTGGAACCTGGGTACTGATTGAAGACGGGCCCCCATCCTCAACCTTAGCACCTGGTTCGTGGTTGGGGTGAGGATAGCCTTTCAATGAGGGTGTGTACATGCGCCGAATAAAGGTTACGTACTCTTTGCATGCCACAGCCCTGAATCTGCACTCTCTAGAAAGGCGTAGAATTAGGGGGGATATGATTGAGGTGTATAAATGGAAAACAAGAATAAATAAAAGGGATGTAAATAGCGTGCTAAAAATATCTAGCCAAGACAGGACTCGCAGCAATGGTTTTAAGTTGGAAAAATTCAGATTCAGGAAGGATATAGGAAAGCACTGGTTTGGTAATAGAGTTGTGGATGAGTGGAACAAACTCCCAAGTACAGTTATTGAGGCTAAAATCTTGTGTAGTGGGTGAGTGGGTGTGAGTTGGACCTGACTAGCTTTTGCTAATGAGTCTGAAGCCGTGCTCCTTCCTTTTGTGGATGTGACCTGACCTGACTAGGTGGGTCATTGGTTCAAACCAGGAAGTGACTTGGACCTGTGCTCGCATGGGCTAGTAGGCCTGTGCTAGTTGTTCCTTCTTCTGTTCTACTTTTCACTGTGAAGTCTGGCCGTCGTGCCATGTATGGGACAGATGGTGAGTCTCGCAATTCTGCTCTGAATTATCCATAACGGGTATAACGCTTTAATAACTGTAGTATATGTCTACCTGGAGGGTATTCTGGGGATCAACGCCCCGGGGCCGGTCCACTGACCAGGCCTACTGGTGGATCAGGGCTGAATCAACAAGGCTGTTGCAGTGGGCCGTAGTGATGGGTATGGATGTCATGTGGGCTAAATAATGTCCTGGCGTGGCTATGTGGGGTGAAAACGAGGTACTTGTTGATCAGGTGGGGTTGGGGCAGTGGATGGGTGAGGGTGGGCAGGGGTGAGCGTGGTGGGTCAAGGTTGGGCAGGGGTGGAGCTGGGTGGGTCAGGGTGGGCCGGGGTGGAACGTGGGTGATTGAGGGTGGGCAGGGGTTGGGCGTGGGTTGAGGGGGGATGGCCGGGGTGGAGCGGTGGGTGGAGTGAGGGTGGGCAGGGGTGGAGCGGTGGGAGGGATGCGGGATGGCCAGGGGTTGGGTGGAGCGTTGGTGGGTGAGGTGGCAGGGGATGGAGAGTGGGTGGGTGAGGTGGGGCAGGGGTGTAAAAGGTGGGTGAGGAGGGTGGGCAGGGTTGGGCTCTTGTGGAAGTGGTGGGCAAGGGGTGGAGCGGTGGGTGGAGTGAGGGTGCCAGGGGTGGAGCATGGGTGAATGAGGGTGGGAGGGGTGGAGCGTGGGTTGAATGAGGGTGGGCAGGGGTGAAGCGTGGGTGGGTGTGGGTGGCCAGGGGAGGAGCATGGGGTGAATGAGGCTGGAATCCGACCCTTAAAAAAATAGGGTTACTCTTTTAGGGAATGCATTTTTACTCTTCCTGTTAATCCCTTAAATTTGTTCGAGCAAATTTAGGCTATTGTTCAGGCAATGTTCAAGCTTATTACCAACCAGGGTCCCAAAGGCCTGTTATCCTGGGTGTAAGAAGCAAAATAAACCAGCAGAAAAAACATTTGACTTATATTATCCTTCACCAATTTTGAAAGAAGTAAGTACACTATATACACTATGTTCAGCATAAGGTATTAGTGCACTCACGGTAAGCAAGGAGAATAGAAGCCCTGAGCGCAGACGTGCTTCAACCAGCTCTAGATGGGAATGCCAAGGGCAGACAGGTGATTGGATATCCACACACCTCAGCGATTGGGCCAAAACATGTCTCATTGGCTGGAACTGGGTACTGGTTGAACGACGGGGGCCCATCGTCAACCTCGTCCTGGTTCGGTGGTTGGTTGGGAGATAGCCTGTAAATGGAGGGAGTGTACATTGTCCGAATAAAGGTTACGTATCTTTGCATGCACAAGGTGATTGTTCGTGCTTAAGAAGCTTGTTCATTGTTTAGGGAGCTTGTTTCATTGTTTAAGGAGCTTGTTCGTGTTTACGGCGGCATGTTCAATAAAATTTAGGTATAAACTACAGCTTTACGGATTATTCATAGCAACTTAATAGTTTTCCTGTATAATTAGTCCCCTCAAGGAAGGTTCTTGTTGTTGTGGGGGGACTTTGATTTCGGAAATTGGGATCTGTTCTCAGTTCCCCGAATTAAGCCTGAATGCCTTCCACATCCCGCCCCCAGGCGCTGTATAATCCTCCGGGTTTAGCGCTTCCCCCTTGATTATAATAATAATAATGTATAATTAGTCTGGGTAGTCAAGGGTCATAAGTGTTTCTCTGAGCCTCAGCACACCAGAATTGACTGGCAAGTGTCACCCCAACCTCCTCACCCCTCCTTCCTTTCACCTCCTGGGCTGTACCTCACCTGGAACGCACCTCACATGGACTTGCACCTCAGGCCGCCAGGCAGACCAACACATACACCACAGCCCAGCTGTGGTTGGTAATACCCCTTATGGGTGAAGGGAGTGTACTGAAGAGTCTTGGGCCCCTTACACTTCTCTCGCTGTGTTGTGGTCGCCTACTAGGTCAGTTTTGTCCCAGGATGCGATCCACACCAGTCCACTAACACCCAGGTACGTATTTTACTGATGGGTGAACAGGGTCAGCAGGTGTCTTAAGGAAACACATCCTAACGTTTCCACCCGTACCGCGGATCGACCCCCGGACCTCAGTGTGTGACCTGATTGCGCTAGTGATTGAACTACGGGGCACTAAAATAGGCCTAGGAGAGAACATTTAAGCGTCTTGTATAGTAATTAACCGGTTTCCGTTTTTTGTTCTTGTTATGAGAGGCAATAGAAAACGAGGGTTGAAGGCGACATGATGCAGTGTTGGGGTGAGATTTTAATTACCTTGCTCGAACGATTCTGTCTTGATAAGTAAGACACATGTGCAACAGTTAGGTATCTTGATTCCGAAACGTTTCGCCTAGCACAGTAGGCTTCTTCAGTCGAGTTACAGAGGGGAAGAAGAGAGATGTAATGTAAAAGATGATATAATCAGTCCCCGGTGGACGGGTGGCCTAAAAGCTCCGTTCCCCACACGGAGGGCCGGGTTTCGATTCCGGCGGGTGGGAAAATGTTGACAGTTTCCGTACTCCTATGTCCTGTTCACTAGCGCAAAGAGGTACTGGGTGTTAGTCGATGGTGTGGGTCGCATTCTGGGGCACTAAGTATTAAGGACCCCAATGGAAATAAGTTAGACAGTCTCGATGACGCACTGACTTTCTTGGGTTATCCTGGGTGGCTAACCCTCCGGGTTAAAAATCCGAACGAAATCTTATCTTATTTATCAAAACCTTCAGACGTTAGTTGTTAAGATGGTTCAGTCCCTGAGCTGCATTTCATGCCTTTACCATTATCAAAAAATTTTCATAATGAAGATATATTTTAATGGAATGTGAAGAATGTGGGATGTTTACGCGTGTTGACCAGGAGAGAGAGAGAGGAGGAGAGAGAGAGAGAGAGAGATGAGCGAGAGAGAGAGAGAGCGAGAATTATACATCATACTTGTGTATGAGTGTTGTTGGTTACAGTGTACAAAAAATGATTCTGATTAGACATACACATCGAGGGACGGGCATCTTTCGATGTATATGCATTGATAGGTGTGTATTTTTTTAGATATATACACCTGAGAAATGTGTACGTGTTGTATAGGGAAGTTTACCCATCGCGGACAATAGTAGGTTATCTCTCTAGTATGGTTAACTTAATTTACAGCCGAGTTTCAGCCGTCAAGTGAGCCTTCATTACAAGGAGTAACATCCGGGGTGAACTTGATAATATAAATCAATAGGAGCTCGTATCTTGTAATTATTCCTTCGTAAGTGGGTTAGCGAGAGTTAAGTTTTACTGATTCTGTTCTATGGTGTCGGAAGTCTGTGTGAAGTTCGTCTCTTAAGTCGTTTGTGTGTGTGTGTGTATGTGTGTGTGTGTGTGTTTGTGTGTGTGTGTGTGTGTGTGTGTGTGTGTGTGTGTTGTGTGAGGGTGTGTGTGTGTGTGTGTACTCGCCTATTTGGTATCAACCTATTTGTGGTTGCAGGGGTCGATTCATAGCTCCTGGCCCGCCTCTTCACTGATTGCTATAGGTCCTCTCTCTCCTTGCTCCATGGCTTTATCATACCTCGCTTTTAAAAATATGTATGGTTCCGCCTCCCACACTTCATTTCTAGGCTATTCCATGGCTTGGACTACCTATGACTGAAGAAAACTTCCTAAACATCCCTTTGATTCATCTGAGTCCTTCAACTTCCTATTTTTGACCATCAGTTGTGTCTGTGTCCCTCTCTGGAAACATCCGGTCTTTGTCACTCGTCTATTACGTGCAGTAGTTTATATGTCGTTATCATGTCTCCCCTGACTCCTGTCCTCAGTGTCGTCAGGCCGATTTCCCTCAACCTTTTTGTAGGGGACAATCCCCGTAGCTCTGGGACTAGTCGTGTTGCAAACCTTTGCACTTGCTCTATTTCTTGGACGTGCTGGACTAGATTGTGGATTCCAAACTTGGTGCTGGCCATATCTCCAGTATGGGCCTGACGTAAATGGTTTACAGAGTCTGAACGACTCCTTACGGAGGTATCGGAACCTATCCGTAGGTTTGCCAGGCCCCCGTATGCTGCAGCCAGTTATCTGATTGTTATGCGCTCAGGAGATATGTTCGGTGTTATACTCCACCCCCAGTCTTTTTCTTGAGTGAGGTTTGGACTTTGGCCATCTAATATATTGTGTCTGCGGGTCTTCTTTGCCCTTCCCAATCTTCATGACTTTGCTTTTTGGGCCAGGGTTTTAAACTAAAGAAGCCGTTGTGGGACCAGGCTTGTAGCCTGTCCAGGTCTCTTTGTAGTCCAGCCTGATCCTCATCCGAATTGATTTTCCCTTTAACTTCACATCATATGCAAACCAAGGACACTTCTGAGTCTATGTCCCTTCCGTTTCTGTCGTTCACATATACCAAGAACAGCACAGGTCCTAGGATGACCCTGTGGAAAACCCCGCTTGTCACAAGGCGCCCACTCTGGACACTCGTCGCGTACCTGACTCGTGGTTGCCTCCTGTCAGGTATTTCTCTGATACCTTGCAGTGCCTTTCTGTTAGTGTGACGTCCTTAGCTTTTGCAGTAACCTAAGTGAGGAACTGTGTCGAAGGCCATTCTTGACTGTCCAAAAATATGCCGTCGATCACCCCTCTCCTCTCTTGTCTACTTCTGTCCTTGTCTTAAAACTTAGTAGGTTTGTGACACAGGATTTTCCTTCCCTGAAACCGTGCCTGGTTGTCAATTATACACTTGTTTCTTTCAGGTGTCCTCCACTTCCTCTGATGATCTTCTCATAACCTTGCATATTATAACGTTAGTGATAGGTCTGTTAGTTTAGTGGACTCTGTCTGTCTCCTGTTTAAAAATTGGAACTACATTTTCCATTTTCCTACTCAGGGGAGTTGCCCAGTTTCAAATGATGGTGAAGATCTTTGTTATGGGGCTCAACAAATCTTGCACCCTCTTTAAGGACCCATGGAGAGATGTCTGGACCACCGCCTTTGAGGTGTCAAGATGCATAGCAGCTTCTTCACCTCTCCTTGGTTATATGTCCTCATCCAGCACTTGTGGTGTGCCCCCTGTCTGATTTCCGGAGTCTATGGTTTCCACTGTAAATGCCTCTTTAAATCTTGTTGTTGAGCTCCTGACATACCTCTCTGTCGTTTCTTGTGATTCCCCTTCACCCTTACTCAGTTCTGATTCCTGGTCTTGACTGTTGTTTTCTCCTGATGTGCTTGTACAACAGTTCGGGTCAGTCTTTACTTTTGATGCTATGTCATTTTCATATTGTCGCTGAGCCTCCCTTCTATCTGTGCTATTCGTTTCTGGCTCTTCGGCTAATCTCTTTATTTTCTGAGTTCTCTGTCTTCTGTACCTTTTCCATTCTCTAGTACACCTAGTTTTTGCCTTCCCTACACCTTTGGGTGAACAAGGATCGTTCTGTTCTTCCCAATATATCTGTTTCCCTGGAACTAAACCTTCTTCTGCTCCTAGCATTTTGCTGCCACATAGTCATCAATTCTTGTACTGGATTTCCTGTCAGTTCCCTTCCCACTGAAATGTCTTGAAGGAAGTTTCTCATGCCTGCGTAGTTCCCCCTTTTGTAGTTTGGTTTTTCCAGGCCAATTCCTGCTACTCTCGCCACTGTAGCCTCAATATGTAGTCGAAGCACAGAACCAAGATGATCACTAGCTCCCAGGGGCCCTTTCATAATGTTACCCTCGATGTCCCAAACTACTCAAGGTGAATACACGGGCAGTCTTGCTGGTTCATCCTCTCCTCTCTCTCTGGTAGTGTCTCTAACATGTTGATGCATGAGGTTTTCCAGTACCACATCCATCATCTTGGCTCTCCATGTTTCGGGCCCTCATGGGGCTCCAGGTTTTCCCAGTCAATCTCCTTGTGATTGAAAATCACCCATAACTAGTAACTTTGCTCCCCCCATGTGTGCTCTCCTGGCCACCTCGGCTAGTGTGTCAATCATTGCTCTGTTTCTCTCATCGTATTCTTCTCTTGGCCTCGTGCAGTTCTGTGGTGGGTTGTACATTACTGCAATTATCACCTTATGTCCCTCAGACTGGATTGTTCCTACTAAGTAGTCCCTTTCGCCCGTGCCATCCATTCCTTCCATTTTCTCAAAACCCCACTTGGTTTTAATGAGCAGTGCAACTCCTCCTCCCCCTCTCCTTCCTCTGTCTTTCCTGAGGATTTGATATCCGGATGGAAAGATTGAATCTGTTATTATTCTGGTGAGTTTTGTTTCTGTGAGTGCTATTATGTCTGGGGATGTCTCCTTGATTCTTCCGTGCCACTTCTCATACTTATTTGTTATTCCATCTGCATGTGTATACCACACCTTCAACTTCTTTTCTAAGACTGTGATCTGGGAGGTATATTGGGGTTGGGGAAGTGGGAGACCTGATAAGGAACTATGGGTTGTTGCTGTAGGGGTGGAGTTTGTAATGTAGTGGGTGGGGGCATTGGATGTGGCATGGGTGTTTTGATTCAGAGTGTTTGGTTGCACTGGGGTTGACCTGGTTGGGAGGCTTCTATAGGAAGTTGTGAGGGAGGCTGTATTTGATCTTCCTGGGTCTGGGATCTCCTGTCTGTCTTCTCCATCCCCTCTCTTTCCTCCTTTCGCCTTTGTACCATCTCTCTCTGTTTCTGCCTTTCTTCTTGTGTTCTGTTGCGGTCAAGATACACCTTCCTGAATGCCGGCATATCCCTTAATCGTGCTTTCTCCTGCAGGATCCTGTTCCGAGTCGCTTCTGCCTTGAAGGTCACTTTCACTGGCCGGGTTCTTCTTTTTACAAACCCCCCTATTCTCCGAAAATTTTCCAGCTGGGTCATGTCATCTTCTCCTATTGCTTTCATGATGCTTTCAATTGCTTTTTTCCCCTTGTTTTCTTGCTTCATATGTTTCCCCTTCAACTTCCTGTAGCCCATACACAAAGACTGACCTCACCTTTTCATTCTCCCGCTGCATATCCCTGTGTATCCCCTCATTCAATTTGGTTTCCTCCACTGCAGCTTTCCTTTCTTCAGTTTCACTAACTAATGTACTTGGGCTCGGTGACCTGTCATTTTCCCTTCTCGGCTTTCCTTGGGCTCTGCTGTGGTCTGTTAGGGCCTCTAAATAAAGCTTAGCTCTTTCATTTACTACAGTCTCCTCTGATAGAGCTTCTCCATGCAGTTTTGCTCCTTCTTTCCCTACAGTCCCCTTATTTGTGGCTGAGGTAGCAGTCTCTGTTGTCAATCCCAAAATGTTCTTTAGTTCTTTAGGCTGTTTCAGATTTTTCAGTTCCTCTTCTAAACTCTGTATCCTGGCCTCTGCTGCTTTGACTTGCACCTCCCACTTCCTCCTTTCCATATCTATCCTCTCTTCAATTCTCATGCTAAGTTCTTCTAGTTCTTTTCCATTCATGTCCCTTTTTATGAGCTCTGTGCCCAATTTTTTTGAGTTTCCCCCTCCCGTCCCCTTTTTTTCTTTTCTCCTGGGAAAAAATTTTTTTTCCTTTT
>NC_069401.1:6195201-6197701 GCF_026875155.1 Cherax quadricarinatus
CTGGGCACCCCAAATAAAATTGGGACTCTTAAAGGGACCACAGGTACCAATTTAACTCTCCTATTATAAAACTGATGTGGAAATAATAATTCCTCTTAAACGATTAGTGTCCAATATAATATTACTCTTAAAGAAAAAATCACATAGCCTTTTCCAAATTTTTTTTAAACCTCTATTTATTATAAAAACCTGATGTGGAAATAATTAAATTTCCCCTTAAATTAGATTTACTTCATATAATATAATTTGAGGGAAGACAATCCCGAATGCTTTTATAAGCCTTTAAGGGGGTTTGAATTATTAGGCTTAATTGGATATCACAGGAGTGCAAACCCTAGATTAACATATATTATTTTATAATCAAGGGAACCTAACCCGGAGGGTTATAGCGCTATACAGGGGGTGTATATTTAGTCAATTCAGGCTTAATTGGTATATGAACAGATATTCTAAATCAAAGTTATCAATAGGTTTTCGTGTGGTGTGGTGGTTTGTTGTTGTGCTGTTATTGTGATATAATATATAATATAAAATATGTATATATTGTATATATAATATATATGTGGTTGTCCGTTGTAATGTAGTGTTATGTGTTGTGTTTGTGTCGTTGTTATAATTATAATATGGAATTATGGGTAAACGTTTCTTAGTAAGGACACTACTTACTCGACTTCTAAGAACATGTGTTGGAGTTTGACTTCGCCGTCTCCTACATTTCTAGTTGGAGGTGTGATTGCTCGTCAAGACCACTCTTCCCTGAGTGAGGTATACTAACAGATCCAATGAAGACAACTTCAGGTTGGGAGGTGTGAGCTTCGCTCAGACCTCTCCAACACAATCCTTCTCAGTGTGGAGGTGTGAGCTTCGCTCAGACCTCTCCAACACAATCCTTCTCAGGGTGGAGGTGTGAGCTTCGCTCAGACCTCTCCAACACAATCCTTCTCAGGGTGGAGGTGTGAGCTTCGCTCAGACCTCTCCAACAATCCTTCTCAGGGTAGAGGTGTGAGCTTCGCTCAGACCTCTCCAACACAATCCTTCTCAGGGTAGAGGTGTGAGCTTCGCTCAGACCTCTCCAACACAATCCTTCTCAGTGTGGAGGTGTGAACTTCTCTCAAACCTCCACCCTGAGAAGGAACAACACTCCAGGAATAACCACTCCACCCACAAGTGAATCATTTTCAAATATTTTCCATCCTAGTTACGTGAAAAACAGGTAACTTCGTAAGACAATAATTTACTTCCAAAATAATGATAATCATAAAAAATCACACTTTATTAAGAATTTGGCAAGTATTTAGTACAAACAAAAGACTGGAAAATGCCGTAAAAAAAAAAAATTGTTTAAAATTTTTATTTGGGCCCCCGTGCCCCCTTTCCTTTGATCCAGAAAAACCTTAAATTTTCCCAAATTGCATCCCCTTGCCCTTTTCCCCCTCTTCATCCCTTATGAGTTTATTCCCCTGTTTCTTTACTGTTATTCCCTAGGTCCTTGAGGGAAAATTTGCCTTCTTCCATGATCACATTTACTAACTGACTTTGTTAAAACTGAGGGTTTTTAACATATGAGATTTTAGCGAGGGGAAACTTGTTTTTAACCACTTATTAATTTTTCTTTTTTTTGCTGCCGGGTTACATCCCGCCTGGTCCCTGCTGCCTGGTCCCTGCTCCCTGGCCCCCTGCTCCCTGGTACATGCTCCCTTTGGCCCCTTGTGCCCAGAACGTTGCCGGGTCCCCCCCTGCCTGGTCTCTGCTGTTTGGGTTTTTCCTTGCGGGCCTGGTCTCTTCTCCCTGGTCCTGCTGCCGGGTCCCCTGTTTGCCTGGCCCTTGCTCTTTCCCTTACTTTTCCCTATAGTGTTTTTTGTGTATTAAAGTTTTTAGGGTTTTTAAAAGGGCTTATGTGTGGTGGTGTGTGTGTGTGTGTGTTGTTTTGTGGTGTGTGTGTGTGTGTTTGTGTTTGGGGTGGTGTGTGTGTGTGTTGTGACCACCTATTTGTGGTTAGGGGCAAAGTCCTAGCCCCGGGGGTGTGGGTGTGTGTTTTGGTTTGTTTTGGTGTGTGGTTTTGTGTGTGTGTGAAAGTGTGGGGTGTATTTTGCTGTGTGTGTGTGTGTGGTGTTGTGGGGGTTGTGTGTGTGTGTGGGGTGTGTGTGTTTGTATTTGTGTGTGTGTGTGTGGTGTGGGGTGCTTTGCGTGTGGTTTTTATTTTGGAGAGTTTACCCTGGAGAGATTTTCCGGGGTCAACGCCCCCGGGGCCCCGGTCTTAACCGGGCCCCCTCCTTAGGTCATGCCCCAGGATGCGACCCACCCCAGTCAAATAACACCCAGGTACCCATTTTACTGATGGGGAACATAGACAAAAAGGTGGAAAGAACACGCCAATGTTTCTAAATCTAGTGGGGGAATTTGAACCCCGGCCCTCCCGTGGTTTAAGCGAGAGCGTTAAAAAACCAGGCCCCCAGAGTCCCCGGGTGTGTTTGTGTGTGTGTGTGGGGTGTGTGTGTGT
>NC_069401.1:6202701-6247701 GCF_026875155.1 Cherax quadricarinatus
GAGAGAGAGAGAAAAGAGAGAGAGAGAGAGAGAGAGAGAGAGAGAGAGAGAGAGAGAGAATATGTATGCTTGCATGTTAGTACAAAAAGGGAGGCGCACCTTCTATCATCACATAAACACAACCTGCTTATGTTTCCTTAACAATGTTGCTGCAGCACTCGTTCCCGCCCTCTCTTGTCATGTTCCCTCTCACTCACCCCTCACCCCTCTAACCTCTACAACACCACCAACCTCTACATTCCCTCCTCTCCTACCATATATTTCAACCTGACAAAAGTTCCTTCGTACATCATGCATACAATAATACAGACTAATATACAAATATGATTATTCAATATACAAAGGAATATAAATGCAAATACATGCACAAGATTGCTGTGCCTTCCTGAGATGGTAAGTAAGTAAGTAAGTAAGTTTATTCAGGTATACACAATACAGTTGCATAGAATTATCATACATAGCAGCATATGTGTAGAGAACCTGGGATAACACAAAAAAGTCAGACAGAGTGACTTATTTCCACTGGGGTCCTTTTACCTTATTATTATAATATAAAGGTTATAATATTTTCTTATTATTCTACAATGAAGATAACATCTTATTATCATACTAAAAAGACTATCTACTACACGAGGGTCATTAAGATTATCTACAATACGAGGGTCATTACTAGGAATAAGGTAAAATTTACACGTATGTTAGCTAAAAAATAAAAAATCATTCCCCTCCCTTTCTGTAGCTACATTTATCAGACACCTATTGGCACTCTTCTTGAACTGGTTCATGCTATGACTGGCTTTGACATGTGTGGGCAGTCTGTTCCATTCCTTTATTGCTGTACAATAAAAGGTGTTTGACGCCTGGCCACTGACTGTGGGTACTACAAAGTTGTGCTCTCTCCCCTAGTACTATGATTGCTTTGGTTCCCAACCTTGACAAAATTGACAGCAAGATATTCTGGACACTGTTTGTGAGCAATTTTATAAACATGATTTAGCTTCAGTTGTTTTACTCTGTCTTCAACATTCAGCATATCCAACTGCTGTAATTCATCCTGGCCTACATGTTCTCTTGGTCCCAGCCCCAGGATGAATCTTACGATTTTGTTCTGGGTGATTTGCAGTCTATCTTTCAGTTTTTTGTCAAGGCAGAGTACCATGAAGAGCAAGCGTAATCCATATGGCATTGTATAAGGGCTAGACATAGGGTCCTGCGAGCCTCAGTAGGTCGACACTGTGCTTGTCTATACAGGAACTTCAGTCTGGCATTAGCTTTCTTTACTACACTGTTCCCTATCAATTCTCCTGACATGCATGGGTCAAAGGGGATTCCCAGATATTTTACTGATGAAACCAAAGTGATGGGCTCCCCATTACACTGAACATTAAAATTGTTTACCCTTCTCAGTTTATGTTTCGTTCCAAAGAGAATGGCTTCAGTTTTCCCTAGGTGTAATGATAGTTTGTTGTCTACTAACCATTTGCTGCAGGACTTCCAGTTCCAGGGGTTAAAACATTAGCAATATCTTGTGGGGCCTTTACCTGTCACTAACAGAGCACTGTCATCTGCATACAGTAGGAGTTTGCACTTGACACTGAAAGGCATATCATTGACATAACATAAGAATAATAAGGGACCCAGAATACTACCTTGGGGAACTCCACATGTTATCGGCAGGGGTTCTGATTCCGTTTTGTTGATTTTGACTATTTGTCTCCTGTTGCTAAGGTAGGACTTAAACCAGTCTACAGAAACCTATACCGATAGCTTGAAGTTTCTTACATAAAAATATTGTGGTTGACAGTGGGCGAAGGCCTTTTGCAGGTCTAAGGTTACCATACCTATGAGGTTTCCCTTTGGCATTTCAGTTCTCAGGTAATCCATCAGATTAATAAGGGAGGTGTCGGTTGAGTAGGATCTTCTAAAGCCCGATTGATAGCTATGGAGAATGCTGTTGTCATTAAGGTACTTAACTACTTGAGAATACACCGCCCTCTCCAGAATTTTAGATATTATACTGAGTATACTAACAGGCCTATAGTTGCTTACATCAGACCTATTATTTTTCTTGAAGATAGGAGTAACTCTGGCCTCCTTGAACCCCTCCGGTACGGTATTAGTGGTGATTGATAGATTTATTATGTGAGCAATAGGGATTGACAGTTCAGAAGCACCATCTAGGAACTTAGACGGGATGTTATCAGGGCCAGTGCTCTTAGTTGGGTTTAACCTGCTTAGTTCTTTTTGAATGAAGTCATGAGATACACTTACTAGTTGACAAGTGTTTGGGGTTACCCCTTTATTGGTATAGTATGTTTGAAACTTATCAGTCTGTGTTAAAGGTATTTGATGCAGCTGGTAGTTTACTTACTAGTGTTGATGCAACAGATGTGTAGTAGGAATTAAAGCAATTTGCCACCTTAGATGTTTCGTGGCATACCTCATTATCGATAGTGAGTACTATGTTAGACCTATCTACTGGCTTATGGCTATACCCCAACTGTTTTAGTTGTTGCCAGAGCTTTCTGGGGTTATACTTATACTCTTCAATTTTTGAGCAATAGTGCTTTGCCTTTGCTCCTTTTATAAGTCTCCGCGCTCTGTTCCTCACCCTTTGGAATTCATTTACTGCTGCAATATCCTGTCTGTTTGCTTTAAATCTTTTTAGCGGCTGGTCTCTGAATTTCATATTATCTAATATCTCAGTAGTCATCCAGGGTTCAGTTCTTCGTTTAATCCTAACCTCTTTAACTGGTGCAATATTATCAAGGATGGTAGTGAACATTGTTTTGAATTTTTCCCAGGCATCGTTTACGTCCGTGCAACTTGTTATCTCTGTCCAGTCACAATTGTGTAGCCTATTTACCAGTGTTTCTTTACTGTAGTTTCTAGTTGACCTCATTTTTATTGTCCTGTGTAGGCCTATCCTATCCCTAGTGATTTTCCTGGTGCAGTAAATGATGAAATGATCAGAATAATGAAATATGACAGGGAAACCGTCCAGAACAATGAAATATGAGAGGGAAACAGTCCAGAACAATGAAATATGAGAAGGAAACCCGTCGAGAACAATGAAATATGGCAGAGAAACCCGTCCAGAACAATGAAATATGACAGGGAAACCTGCCCAGAACAATGAAATATGACAGGGAAACCTGTCATATTTCATTGTGGTTACAAAGTATGTGGTCAATTAGGGTGGCTGAGAACTGTGTGATCCGGGTTGGAGTATTAATTAGTTGAGTGTAACTATTTAATCCTAGAATTTGCTTATACCTTTTGCATAGCCCGTTATTTTGCTGCTGAAAACAGATATTAAAGTCGCCCAGTATTATTGTTTCGCAATTGCTTTCAACTCCGGACAAGACTCTGGAAAAGTCTTCTAAGAACTGGTCCTGGGTAGGAGGGCGGTAACTAGTTCCTACTAAGATGGGTTTGGTCTTGGGAAGCAGCACTTCAAACCATAGAATCTCCAGTTTATTGTTATTTAAATCAGGTCTTGGGTTGTAAGCTAAGTCATTTCTAATGTAGGCACATACTCCACCACCCTTTCTGTTCCTATCTAAGCGTTTTATATTGTAACCATCTATTTTGACCTCGTCGTCAGTCACCGTATCATCCAACCAAGATTCAGAGATGGTTATAACTGCCGCTCTAATTTTGTTAGCTAGAATCCTAATCTCTGCCAATTTAAGAAGAAGTGATCTTGCATTGACATGAATAAAGTGAAAGCCTGTTTTCATAAAACAATCATAATCATCAATATATGGCAATGGGTCATTTGTATTAAAATTAGGTAAATCAATGTCATCATTGTTAAAGGGTAGCTGTGCCAAAGTGCATTTGTTACACACAAAATGAATTCTGGCACCGTTACTATAATTGTACATACATCCATCATGCACCCACCCCTTACACATTTTACATAAGGTGCCTTTTCTGTTTTTCATGCGTACTTTAGTACAGTGTATGCATCTGTTTGGTAGTGTTTGAGATAATAATGGCTGTATTGTCTCACATTGACCTATGAATGCATTACATATGGAGTTAAGGTTATCATTCCTAGCTGCTAGACCGTCATTATCGCCGTCATTTATCTGTCTGTTTTGCCTCTGCACAATAGTTTGAGGTCCTGGATTAATTTGGATATCACCACTTAAGAGCGCTACAATAAGAGCTGTGTGCCACTGTTTTTGTTTGGGTACGCGGTGTTGCCATACCTTGTGGCGATAGTGACATTTACTTTTCTGGTAGGATGGCAACTGTTGGGCTTTTACTGTCCAGGGCGCTGTTACTCCATTCACCTTTTCCAGCCCCCATGACTGATTTCTTTCTTCATGGAATTGAAGAAGAAAGATAAATATAATTATGGCAGCCTGTACCCCTCTAATGCCTGCCATTTTCACTCTTCGCTCTTTTACTCATATACAATAATATTTATTTCTCTTTTCCAGTCTCTAGTACACTTAGTATCTGCTTTAGCAATCACCACTGAATTACTAGTAAAATTTCCTCTTCAAAACCCTCTTCACTGCTCACTTTTCCCTTAACTTCACAAACCCCTTACAGTTAACCCCTTATTACACACTCCCCTTCCCATCTCACTTCACAGTCTGGCTTCACCAATTAACTTCTAACTCCTTTCCATTCTGGTAGACCAGAAAGGTTTAATCAATGGTTTTATCCTTCCAAATCACCCTCAATTCCATTTATCGGGGGTTGTGTGGTGTTGTTGACTCCTGACCTGTTCTGCTGACTCAGCCATTTTTAAAACACTGAGGGGAAATAAACGCCACCTACAACCTGACTTTCCTTGAGTTTATAGATATATTTGTCCTTTTCTGCTATGATTCTCTCACTGTACACTGGTCAGCTGAATATAGGTCAGCTACTAAAACATTAACCTTGACTATTTAAGTATTCACTTCTTTCCCACGACTGGCACTGAGGGATAACCGTCCTATAACCTTGGAGTTTTGTACTGTTGATTTGACGATGTTTCCTGTGTTTCCCTCTCGTTAGCACTGGTACAGGTGATATGATGGTGGTACAGATATGATGCTACTGTCAACAGATGAACGTCAGTAAAGATGAGAATTTCACTTCGCTAGTTGTACGTCTGGCAGTAGCTGCTGTTTGGATGCCGGTCAGCCATGTTTAAAGGCTCAATTCTTTCCCTCGTTTGGCACTGAAGAAAAAAGTCCTACAGACCTGTCATTTCCTTGGGGATTTAGTTGATCAGGTTTTCTGCCATGTTGTCTTCCTGTTGAACACTGGTGCAGTTGATATGGAGGTCAGTTATTTCATTGTAGTGGAAAACGTCTCATGTCTGGTTCACGTCTGGCAGCAGGTCTGGTACTTGAATGCCGGTCCCTCTTTTGTCATATTTAGTCCATTTCGTTGTCGTCACCGTCAGTTTTTATGTCACTATAGGTTACTTGCATGTTGTTGCAGCAGTAATTGCAAATTTGGCCATCACTGGAGTTCAGATAGGCCCAGGGGACGGCAAGATATAGCAGCAGCCTTGTTGCTGCTTGCTGCGGCTGGAGCAGCAATGCTTGTAATGGTAATTACAAAGTGATAGTAACTCCAGCTCTGCTGGAACGAAACTATATTTCAGCTGTCGTAGGTGCTGAAGCCGACATTCTCGTCACATGACTGAAGTCAGTCAGCTCAGGCTGACACATTCCTTCCATGTATTTAACCCATCCTGGACACAGAACTCTGTGCTCGACTTGATCAAATTCAACACAGCGAAAAGTTGTCCCGTTGAAAGTGTCGTCTAAACCACGATACGAAAACAGCTATATCAACATTATTTTAGAAGCAAAAAAGTCTAGCTATATTTCCCTGCCACATACCGTGACGACAGTGTATCCTGCACACACACACACATCTGTGTAGCTTGAATCACATTTCTTACGTGCCTATCATGGAAGTGTTGCAGGCTGGAGGCGCCCCGTCTCGCTTCCTCCACCATGTTCATTGTTGATTTTACTCAGGATTTTTTGTCCTGGCTAAGTGGAAGCGAAGCTAAACTCGACGCACCCAGAAATGACCCGTTCTGCTGCTGCTCGCGTGCGCGTGCACGCATGCACACGTGCACGTACAAGTGGTCATTAAGTGGAATGACCTGGATGGTGGAGTGGCAGAGGCAAGATCCATACACGTCTTTAAGAAGAGGTATGTTAAGGCTTTAAAAACCAGGAGATAGTAGCCATACACCCGCGAAGAGACGGGACCAGAAGCTGCAACTCGACCCCTGGGAACCCCCATAGATGAACACAATAGGGGAGATACAACCACACACCCACACACACACACACACACACACACACACACACACACACACACCAAAACACCCACATACACACACACACACACACACACACACACACACACACACAATTCTCTCATTAACATGGAATAGGATAATAACCCAAAAATAATTGATACTTAAACCAGAAAGGGGGAAAAAATGGAAGAGTTGCATTATTAGGAAAGACAGCTAGGGTAAATTTTGACCTAACGACAGAGGGTATATCGGTCTTTCAACCACAAACCAAAACCCACCCCCCCCCCCCAGACCACCCTCCCTCAACCCCATGCACACACACACAAGGTAACCTCATAGAACTTTAGACCCTAGTACAATTTCCGATTTTCTAACCCAGAATTACTGGTGTTATTAACAGTAGCTCCCCCTCACACCTCCCCCCTACACATGAACACACACATATACACACATACACACACCTGTACTGGGAAACAAAATGGTAACTAACTAGTGAATACACCACACACATACACACACACACACGCCACACTCACATGCACAAACACACACTACATACCAAAACACACACACACACACACCACACACACACACACACACACACACACCACACGCACGCTCACACACACACGCACACACGCACACACACGCACGTGCAACACACACACACAACACACCACACACACACACACACACACACAACACATATCAAATCACATATCAAATTTTCGGGAAAAGACAGAGGGAGGAGAGGGGGAGGAGGAGTTGCACGCTCATTAAAAACCAGGGGGGTTTTGAGAAAAATGGAAGGAATGGATGGCATGGGCGAAAGGGACTACTTAGTAGGAACAATCCAGTCTGAGGGACATAAGGTGATAATTGCAGTAATGTACAACCCACCACAAAAACTGCAGGGGGCCCAAAAGAGAAGAATACATGAGAGCAACAGAGCAATGATCAACACACTAGCCGAGGTGGCCAGGAGAGCACACATGGGGAGCAAAGTTACTAGTTATGGGGGGATTTCAATCACAAGGAGTTTGACTTGGAAAACCCTGGAGCCCCAATGGGGGTCCCGAAACAGGGAGAGCCAAGATGATGGATGGGGTTTACTGGAGAACCTCATGCATCAACATGTTAGAGACACTACCAGAGAGAGAGGAGAGGATGAACCAGCAAGGTTGGACCTTGTATTCACCATGAGTAGTTCGGACATCGAGGGAAATCATGTATGAAAGGCCCCTGGGAGCTAGTGATCAGTGGTTCTGTGCTTCGACTACATAGTTGAGCTCCAAGTGGAGAGAGTAGCAGGAATAGGCTGGGAAAAACCAAACTACAAAAGGGGGAACTATTCAGGCATGGGAACTTCCTTAAAGACATTCAGTGGGAAGGGAACTGACAGGAAAACCAGTACAAGAAATGATGGACTATGTAGCAACAAAATGCAAGGAGGCAGAGGAGAGGTTTGTTCCCAAGGAAACAGAAATAATGGGAAGAACAGAACGAGTCCTTGTTCACCCAAAGGTGTAGGGGGGCAAAAACTAGGTGTACTAGAGAATGGAAAAGGTACAGAAGACAGAGAACTCAGGAAAATAAAGAAATCAGCCCAAGAGCCAAGAAAACGAATATGCACAGATAAGAAAGGGGGGCTCAGAGACAATATGAAAATGACATAGCATCAAAAGTAAAGACTGACCCGAAGCTGTTGTACAGCCACATCAGGAGGAAAACAACAGTCAAGGACCAGGTAATCAGACTGAGGAAGGGGATGGGGGAAATTCACAAGAAAAGAACCGAGAGGTATTCAGGAGCTCAACACAAGATTTAAAGAGGTAATTTTCAGTGGAAACCCCGTAGGACTCCAAGAAATCAGAACAGGGGGGCACACAGCAAGTGCTGGATGAGGTACATAATAACCAAGGAGGAGGTGAAGAAGCTGCTATGCGAACTGACACCTCAAAGGCGGTGGGACCAGACAACATCTCTCCATGGGTCCTTAAAGAGGGGCAAGAGATATTGTGTGAGCCATTTAAAAAAGATCTTCAAAAACATCATTGAAACTGGCAACTCCCTGAGGTATGGGAAAAAGGCAAATGTAGTCCCAATTTTTAAAAAGGGAGACAGACATGAGGCACTAAACTACGACCTGATCACTAAAGTTATAGTATGCAAGGTCATGGAGAAGATCATCAGGAGGAGAGTGGTGGGGGACCTGGGAAAGAAACAAGTGTATAATTGACAACCAGCACGGTTTCAGGAAGGAAAATCCTGTGTCACAAACCTACTAGAGTTTTATGACAAGGTGACAGAAATAAGACAAGAGAGAGAGGGGTGGGTCGACTGCTACTTTTGGACTGCAAGAAGGCTTTCGACACAGTTTTCCCCACAAGAGGTTACTGCAAAAGCTAGAGGACCAGGCACACATAACAGGAAAGGCACTGCACTGGATCAGAGAATATCTGACAGGGAGGCAACAAAAGAGTCATGGTACGCGACGAGGTGTCAGAGTGGGCGCCTGTGACAAGCGGGTTCCACAGGGGGCAGTCCTAGGACCTGTGCTGTCTTGGTATAACGTGAACGACATAACGGAAGGGATAGACTCAGAAGTGTCCTTGTTTGCAGACGATGTGAAGTTAATGAGAAGAATCGAATCGGACGAGGATCAGGCAGGACTACAAAGAGATCTGGACAGGCTACAAGCCTGGTCCAGCAACTGGCTCCTTGAATTTAACCCTGCCAAATGCAAAGTCATGAAGATTGGGGAAGGGCAAAGAAGACCGCAGACACAATATAGTTTAGATGGCCAAAGACTGCAAACTTCACTCAAGGAAAAAGATCTGGGGGTGAGTATAACACGGAGCATATCTCCTGAGGCGCACATCAATCAGATAACTGCTGGCCCTATGCTGCACTTACTACAGATAACTGCTGCAGCATACGGGCGCCTGGCAACCCTACGGATAGCGTTCCGATACCTCAGTAAGGATTCGTTTAAGACTCTGTACACCATCTACGTCAGGCCCATAACTGGAGTATGCAGCACCAGTTTGGAATCCACACCTAGTCAAGCACGTCAAGAAATTAGAGAAAGTGCAAAGGTTTGCAACAAGACTAGTCCCAGAGCTACGGGGATTGTCCTATGAAGAAAGGTTGAGGGAAATCGGCCTGACGACACTGGAGGCCAGGAGGGTCAGGGAGACATGATAACGACATATAAAATACTGCGCGGAATAGACGAGGTGGACAAAGACGGGATGTTCCAGAGATGGGACACAGACACAAGAGGTCACAATTGGAAGTTGAAGACTCAGATGAATCAAAGGGATGTTAGGAAGTATTTCTTCAGTCATAGAGTAGTCAGGCCATGGAATAGCCTAGAAAGTGATGTGGTGGAGGCAGGAACCATACATAGTTTTAAGGCGAGGTATGATAGAGCTCATGGGGCAGGGAGAGAGAGGACCTAGTAGCAATCAGCGAAGAGGCGGGGCCAGGAGCTGTGACTCGACCCCTGCAACCACAAATAGGTGAGTACAAATAGGTGAGTACATACACACACACACTGTAAGTATGTGCGGGTCAAGTCCCAGGAGGTTGGGGGTCAGGTCACAAGAAGTTGTAGGCAGGCAAGGACCACTGAGACTCTACACCATACAAGCCACCTACCTTTCAGTACATAATAAACCCACACATAATTCCACACAAAATTACACACACACACACACACACACACACACACACACACAGACAACACACTCACAACACACATATCCAGACCACACATGACACTCCCCCCTCACCACCGACATCTCTCTACTATCCCCTTCTCCCCCTTTCACTTCCTCCCCCACCGCCCCCTCCCGCACCCCCCCCCACAACCTCTCCCACATAGCACATCCTACTCCCCTTCCCAACTCTGACATTCACACTACTAACCTAACATACAAACTACATAGTTTCCCACTCTGAGGCAATCAGGAAAAACAAAAAATGAGTTGCCAGAGAGCAACAAGAAAAACCAAGGACAGAGGAGGAAACTGCAAAGGATATTGGGGCACAGACTCATAAAAAAGGGATCATGAATGGGAAAAGAAAACTAGAAGAACTTAGTCAAGAGAATTGAAGAGAGGATAAATATGGAAAGGAGGAAGTGGGAGTGCAAGTCAAAGCAGCAGAGGCCATGGAGGATACAGAGTTTAAAAGAGGACTGGAAAAAATCTGACACCAGCCTAAAGACTAAAGAACATTTTGGGATTGACGAACAGAGACTGCAACCTCAGCCACAAATAAGGGGAGACTGTAGGGAAAGAAGGAGCAAAACTGCATGGAGAAGCTCTATCAGAGGGAGACGTATAGTAAATGAAAGAGCCTAAGCTTTATTTAGAGGCCCTAACAGACCACAGCAGAGCCCAAGGAAAAGCCGAGAAGGGAAAATGACAGGTCACGCGAGTCCAAGTACAATTAGTTAGTGAAACGAAGATAGGAAAAGCGGCAGTGAGAAACCAAATTGACATGAGGGGATACACAGGATATGCAGAAGGGAGAAATGAAAAGGAGAGGATCAGTCTTTGTGTATGGGCTACAGGAAGTTGAAGGGGAAACATATGAACCAAGAAAACAAGGGAAAAAAGCCTTGAAAGCATCATTGAAAGCAATAGAGTAAGATGACATGACCCAGCTGAAAATTTTCGGAGAATAGGGAGGGGTTTGTAAAAAGAAGAACCCGCCATGAAAGTGACCTTCAGGCAGAAGCGACTCGGAACAGGAATCCTGCAGGTGAAAGCACGATAAAGGGATATGATTATGGCATTCAGAAAGGTTTATCAATGACCGGCAACAGAACACAAGAAGAAAGGCAAAACAGAGAGAGATGGTACAAAGGCGAAATGGAGGAAAGAGAGGGGATGGAGAAGACAGACAGGAGATCCCAGAACCCCAGGAAGATCAAATACAGCCCTCCCTCACAACTTCCTATAGAAGCCTCCCAACCAGGTCATACCCCAAGTGCAACCAAACACTCTGAAACAAAAACACCCATGCCACATCCAATGCCCCCCCACCCACTACATACAAACTGCAACCCCTACAGCAACAACGCCATAGTTCCTTATCAGGCTTCCCCCTTCCCCAACCCCAATATACCTCCCAGATCACAGCCTTAGAAAAAGAAGTTGAAGGTGGTGGTATACACATAGCAGATGGAATAACAAAATAAGTTGAGAAGTGGCACGGAAAATCACGGAGACATCCCCCCAGACAAAAAAGCACTCACAGAAACAAAACACACCAGAATAAAACAGAGTAATCTTTCCATCCGGATATCAAATCTCAGGAAAGACAGAGGAAGGAGAGGGGGATGAGGTGTTGCACTGCTCGATTAAAACCAAGTGGGTTTTGAGAAAATGGAAAGGAATGATGGCACGGCGAAAGGGACTACTTAGTAGGAAATACAATCCAGACTGGAAAGGGTTCATAAGGTGATAATTGCAGAATGTACAACCCACCACAGACTGCATGAGGCCAAGAGAATGAATACGATGAGAGAAACAGAGCAATGATTGACACACTAGCCGAGGTTGGCCAGGAGAGCACACATGGGGGACAAAGTTTACTAGTTATGTTGATTTTCAATCACAAATGAGATTGACTGGGAAAACCAGGAGCCCCCATGAGGGTCCCGAAACATGGAAGCACAAGATGATGGTTGTGGTACAGGAAAACCTATGCATCAACCAACATGTTAAGACACTACCAGAGAGAGAGGAGAGGATGAACCAGCAAGACTGGACCTTGTATTCACCCATGAGTAGTTTGGATCAGTTCGAGGGTATCATTATGAAAGGCCCCAGGAGCTAAGTCAGAGTCATGATTTATCATTCTCTGTGCTTCGACTACATAGTTGAGACTACAAGTGGCGAGAGTAGCAGGAAAGGCTTGGAAAAACCAAATACAAAGGGAAAAGGGGGAACTACTCCAGGCAAGAGAACTTCCTTCACAGACATTCAGTGGGAAGGGGAACTGAAAGGAAAACCAGTTACAAAATGAATGACAATAGTGGCAGCAAAATGCAAGAGGTCAGAGGAGAGGTTTTTCCCAAGGGAAACAGAATTAATGGGAAAACATAACGAGTCCTTGGATTCACCCCAAAGGTGTAGGAGGCAACAACTAGGGTGTACTAGAGAATGGAAAAGTACAGAAGACAGAGAACCATGAAAATAAAGAGATTAGGCCGAAGAGCCAGAACAATATGCACAGATAAGAAGGGAGGCCTCAGCGAACAATGTGAAAATGACATAGCATCAAAAGTAAAGACTGACCCGAAGCTGTTGTATCAGCCACATCAGGAGGAAAACCAACAGTCCAAGGACCAGGTAATCAGACTGAGGAATGGTGATGGGAATTCATAAGAAACGACAGAGGGTATGGTCCAGGAGCTCAACACAATAATTAAAGAGGTATTCACCAGTGGAAACCAGTAAAGATGGACTTCCATAAATCAGAACAGGGGGCACACCAGCGAAGTGCTGGATGAGGTACATAAAACTCAAGAGGAGGTGAAGAAGCTGCTATGCGAACATTGACACCTCACTAGGCGGTGGGACCAGACAACATCTCTCCATGGGTCCTTAAAGAGGGAGCATGAGATCTTGTGTGAGCCATTAACAAAGATCTTCAACACAACATTTGAAACTGGGCAACTCCCTGAGGTATGGAAAATGGAAAAAAGTGTTCAATTTTTAAAAAAGGAGACAGACATGGGCACAAACTACAGAACCTGTATCACAACGTGTAAAATATGCAAGGTTTATGGAGAAGATCATCAGGAGGAGAGTGGTGGAGCACCTGGAAGAAAGCAATTTAAATTGACAACCAGCACGGTTTCAGGGAAGAAAATCCTGTGTCAACAAACCTACTAGATTTATGACAAGGTGACAGAAGTAAGACAAGAGAGAGAGGGTGGATCGACTGCATATTTTGGACTGCAAGAAGGCCCTTCGACACAGTTCCTCACAAGAGGTACTGGCAAAAGCTAGAGGATCAATGCACACATAACAGGAAAGGCACTGCAATGGATCAGAGAATACCTGACAGGGAGGCAACAACGAGTCATGGGAACGCGACGAGTGACAGAGTGTGGCGCCTGTGACAAGCGGGGTTTCCACAGGGTCGTCCTAGGACCTGTGTGCAGTTTCTTGGTATAGTGAAACGACATAAACGGAAGGATAGACCTCATAAGTGTCCTTGTTTGCCATATGATTGAAGTTAATGGGAAGGAATCAATTCGGATAGGAGGCTCAGGCAGGACTACAAAAGAGACCTGGACAGGTCTACAACCTGGTCCCAGCTACTGGCTTCTTGAGTTTAACCCTGCCGAAATGGCAAAAGTCAGAAGATTGGGGAAGGGCAAAGAAAGACAGCGCAGACACAATATAGATTAGATGCGCCAAAGTCTGCAAACCTCACTCAAGGAAAAAGATCTGGGGGTGAGTAATAACACGAGCATATCTCACTGAGGCGCATACCTAATCAATAACTGCTGCAGCATACGGGGCCTGGCAACCTACGGATGAGCGTTCCGATAACCTCAGAAAGGAGTCGTTCAAGAACTTCTGTAAACCATTTAATACCGTCAGGCCCCATACTGGGAGTATGGAGAATCCACACCAAGTCAAGAAGCACGTCAAGAAATTAGAGAAATGCAAAGGTTTGCAACAAGACAAGTCCCTGAGCTAACGGGGATTGTCCTACAAAAAGGGTAGAGGGGAAATCGGCCTGACGACACTTGAGGACAAGAGGGTCAGTGGAGACATGATAACGAGACATATAAAATACTGCACAGGAATAGACGAGGTGGACAAAGACCGGGATGTTCCAGAGAGGGACACAGACACAAGAGGTACACAATTGTTGAAGATTCAGATGAATCAGAAGGGATGTTAGAAGTATTTCTTCAGTCATAGAGTAGTCAAGTCATGGAATAGCCTAGAAAGTGAAGTTGTGGAGGCGGGAACCATACATAGTTTTAAGGCGAGGTATGATAAAGCTCATGGAGCAGGGAGAGAGAGGACCTAGTAGCAATCAGTGAAGAGGCGGGGCCAGGAGCTATGAATCGACCCCTGCAACCACAAATAGGTGAGTACAAATAGGCGAGTACACACACACACACACACACACACAAACGGTACTTAAGAGACGAACTTCACACAGACTTCCGACACCATAGAACAGAATCAGTAAAACTTAACTCTCGCTAACCCACTTACGAAGGAATAATTACAAGATAAAAGCTCCTATTTATTTATATTTATCAAAGTCACCCGGAGTTACACCTGACAATGAAGGGACACTTGAGAACGGCTGAAACTCGCTGTCAAATTTAAGTTATAACCATACTAGAGAGATATCCTACTATTGTCCCGCTAGGGTAAACTTCCCTATACTGACCGTACACATTTCCTCATGTATATATCTAAAAAAAAATACATCACCTATCAATGCATATACATCGAAAGATGCCGCGTCCCTCGACTGTGTATGTATTAAACAGAATCATATTTTGTACACTGTAACCAACTACCTCATACACAAAGTATGATTGTATAATTCTCTCTCTCTCTCTCTCTCTCTTCTCTCTCTCTCACTCCTCTTTCTTTCTCTCTCGTCTCTCTCTTCTCCTCTCTCTCTCTCTTCACTCCCTCCTCTCTCTCTCTTCTCTCCTCTCTCTCTCTCTCCTTCAGAACACTGCTAAACATCCACATTCCTTTCACATTCCATTTAAAAAATATATCTTCATTATGAAAAATTTTTTGATAATTGGAAAAGGCGAATGAAATCAGAGCCCAGGGACTGACCATCTTAACACTACGTCTTCAAGGGTGATGGACTGATTATATCAACTTTACATTACTCTTGCTTCCTCTGTACTCGACTGAAGAAGCCTACTGTGTAGGCGAAACGTTTCGGAATAAAGATAACCTAACTGTTGCCACATTGTCTTACTTATCAAGAAAGAATCTTTCGAGCAAGGTAATTAAAATCTCACCCCAACACTGCATCAGTGTCGCCTTCAACCCTCGTTTTCTATTGCCTCTCATAACAAGAACAAAAAACGGAAACCGGTTAATTACTATACAAGACGCTTAAATGTTCTCTCCTAGGCCTATTTTAGTGCCCAGTAGCTCAATCACTAGCGCAATCAGGTCACACACTGAGGTCCGGGGGTCGATCCGCGGTACGGGTGGAAACGTTAGGATGTGTTTCCTTAAGACACCTGCTGACCCTGTTCACCCATCAGTAAAATACATACCTGGGTGTTAGTGGACTGGTGTGGATCGCATCCTGGGACAAAAGTGACCTAGTAGGCGACCACAACACAGCGAGAGAAGTGTAAGGGGCCCAAGACTCTTCAGTACACTCCCTGCACCCATAAGGGGTAATACCACTCACAGCTGGCTGTGGTGTATGTGTTGGTCCTGCAGTGCGGCTGAGGTTGGGCATTCAAGTGAGGTGCGTTCCAGGTGAGTACAGCCAGGAGGTGAAGGAAGGAGGGGTGAGGAGGTGGGTGACACTATGCCATCAATTCTGGTGTGCTGATGCTCAGAGAAACACTTAAGACACTATGACTACCCAAATAATTATACATGTATTATATTATAATCAAGGGGGAAGCGCTAAACCCGGAGGATTATACAGCGCCTGGGGGCGGGATGTGGAAGGCATTCAGGCTTAATTCGGGGAACTGGAGCACAGATCCAATTCCCTAAATCAAGAGCCCCTCACCAACATCAAGGAACCTTCCTTGAGGGGACTAATTATACAGTGAAAACTTATTAAGGTGCTAGTGAATAATGCCTTAAAGCTTATTTATACCTTAAATATTGAACAAGCTCCTTAAACACTGAACAAGCTCCTTAAACAATGAACAAGCTCCTTAAACAATGAACAAGCTTCTTAAGCACTGAACAATCACCTTTGTGGCATGCAAAGAGTACGTAACCTTTATTCGGAGCATGTACACACCCTCATTTACAGGCTATCTCCACCAACCACCGAAACCATGACTGGGTTGACGGGGATGGGGCCCCTCGTTCAACCAGTAACCCCAGGTTCCAGCCAAGAGACGTTGGTTTTGGCAATCGCAAGGTGTTGGTGGATACACTCAACATTCTGGCCCCTTGTCATTCATTCTAGAGCTGGTTGAAAGCACGGTCCTGCTCTTCTAGTGGTTTTCTATCTGCTTGCTTACCGTGGAGTGCACTAATAACCTATTGCTTAACAAGTGTATATATGTACATACTTCTGTTCTAAATTGGGTGAAGGATATATAATCAAAAGTTTTTTCTGCTGTGTTTATTTGCTTCCTTTAACACCCAATGATAACAGGCCTTTGGGACTCCTGGGTTGTATAATCTTTGAAACAATGAACAAGTAGCCAAAATTTGCTCGTAACAAATTTTAGGGTATTAACAGGGTAGAGTAAAACGTATTCCCTAAAAGAGTAAAACCCTCTATTATTAAGGGTCTGGATTCCCATCCCCTCATACACCCATGCTCCACCCCTGGCCACCCTCACCCACTCCACGCTCCACCCCGCCCACCCTCATTCACCCCACGCCTCACCCCTCCCACCCTCATTCACCCAGCTACCCACCCCTGGCCACCCTCACCCACCCAGCTCCAACCCCTGCACACCCACAACCAACCGCCAAGCCCACACCCCTTCCCACCCTCCGCTCACCCACGCTACACCCCTGCCCACCCTCACCCACCCACGCCTCCACCCCCTTGCCACCCTCACCCACCCGACGCTCCACCCCTGGCCACCCTCACCCACCCAACGCTCCACCCCTGCCACCCTCACCCACCCACGCTCCACCCCGGCCACCCTCCCTCAACCCACGCTCCACCCCCTGCCCACCCTCATTCACCCACTTTCACCCCTTGCCCACCCTGACCCAACCCAGTCTCCACCCCTGCCCACCCTGACCCACCCACGCTCCACCCCTGCCCACCCTCACCCATCCACTGCCCACCCTCACCTGATCAACAAGTACCTCTTCCACGCCCACATATCCACGTCCACGTACATTATTTACGCCCACATGACATCCATACCCCATCACGTACGGCCAGCTGCAACAGCCTTGTTGATCAGGCCCTGATCCACCAGGAGGCCTGGTCGTGGACCGGGCCCCGGGGGCGTTGATCCCCAGAATACCCTCCAGGTAGACCATATTACTACAGTTATGTAAAGCGTTATACCCGTATGGATAATTCAGAGCAGGAGAGTGCTGAGACTCGACCATTCTGTCCACATACCATGGCACAGACGGCCAGACTTTCAAGTGAAAATTAGACAATAAGAAGGAATACACTACAGCAGGCCTACTAGCCCATGCGACACAGTCCAAGTCATCACCTCCCGGATTGAAAACCCAATACCCACCTAGTCAGGTCAGGTCACATCCACAAAAGTAAGAGGAGCACGCTTCAGACTCATTAGCAAAAGCTAGTCAGGTCCAACTCACACCCACTCACCCACTACACAAGATTTTAGCCTCAATAACTGTACTTGGGAGTTTGTTTCCACTCATTCCACACTCTATTACCAAAACCAGTGCTTTGCCTAAATCCTTCCTGAATCAGAATTTATTTTCCAACTTAAAACCATTGCTGCGAGTCCTGTCTTGGCTAGATATTTTTAGCACGCTATTTACATCCCTTTTATTTATTCTTGTTTTCCATTTATACACCTCAATCATATCCCCCCTAATTCTACGCCTTTCCAGAGAGTGCAGATCCAGGCTGAGGCATGCCAAGAGTACGTAACCTTTATTCGGCGCATGTACACACCCTCATTGAAAGGCTATCTCCCCCAACCACCGAACCAGGTGCTAAGGGTTGATGATGGGGCCCCGTCGTTCAATCAGTACCCAGGTTCCAGCCAATGAGAAGATGGTTTTGGCAGTCACAGAGGTGTTGTGGGTACCACTCACCTGTCTGCCCTTGTCATTCCCATTCTAGAGCTGGTTGGAAGCACGGTCTGCTCTCATTGTGTTTCTATATTCTGCCATGCTTAACCGTGGAGTGCACTATACCAATTGCCTGTACGAGATAGTGTATATTAGTGTACATAACTTTCTGTTCTAAAAAATGGTGAAAGGATAATATAAGTCAAAAGTTTTTCTGCTGTGTTTATTTTGCTTCCTTTACACCCAGGATAACAGGCCTTTGTGACTCCTGGGTTGTAATAAGAGCCTTCAGTCTATCCTCATAGGGAAGATTTNGGGGGGGCTGATACATGGGATCAACTTTATCATCCTCCTTTGTACGCTTTCCAGAGCATTTATATCCATTCTGTAAAACGGGGTGCCAAACTGTGCAGCATAATCTAAATGAGGCCTAACCAAGGATATATAGAGTTGAAGAACAACCTGAGGACTTCTATTAATTATGCTTCTTGATATGAAGCCAAGGATTCTGTTAGCTTTAATGCGAACACTTATGCACTGTTGTCTTGGTTTCAGATTACTGTTAACCAGAACTCCTAAATCCTTTTCGCAATCCGTAATATTAAGATCTACATTATTTAGTTCATATGTGGTATGATTATTTTCCCGTCCAACATTCTGAAACTTTGCATTGCTAAATTAAACAGCATCTGGCCACTTCTTTCTCTGTCTCCGACACTGCATCAGTCTATTCCAATCATCGCTGAGTGCTCTATGTTTCTCATAAGAAAGAATTAGTGACCTATTTGGTGTTCAACCTAACCAAACTTGCTTATGTCGCTATTTATTCCCTCGATAGAGAAGAAAAACAAAAGAGCAGAGGAAAAGAGTAGAGTAAAAGAGAAGAGGAGCAGAGTGAGAGTGAAGAGAAGAGAGAAATGAGAGGGGTATTGAGGCAGAAAAAAAAAAGAAGGGAAATGAGAGTGGGTAAACAGACCTACCGACGGAAATGAGAGAAGACAGAGGAAAAGAAGAGGGAAATGAGAAGGGGTAGACACAGAGAAGAAGAAGAAATGAGACGGGTAGAGATAGAGAAGAGGGAAATGAGAAGGGTATAGAACGAAGAAGAAGTGAGAGGGATACAGAGAGAGAGACGAGGGAAATGCGAGGCGCAGAGACAGAGAAGAAAAGACAGAGGATGAGAGGAAGATAATGAGGCAAAGAAGACATAGTGAGCGAGGGAAGAAGAGGTTGACCTTATGGAATGAGGAAGTAATGAGAGGCAGTGTTGTTGTTGTCTAATGGAACACTGTGTTTTGTTGGGCGGTGTGAAGCCCATTCAAGAGTGGTAGTGAAGAGGGGAGGGGGGAGGTGATGGTGGGTAAATGAGGGGTGGGAAGAAATGGCGGACCCGATGGCGTAATGCTGCCCTCTGAGATGAACGTACAAGAGGTACAGCAACACTGTTGAAAACAGGTACATGCAACATCAGGAGCTCCATGGTACCAACCAACAGAATCACCACCTCCATACACGCCCCCCACACACGACACACACACACACACACACACACACACACACACTCACACACACACACACACACACACACACACACACCACACACACACGTACGTTTCAACAATGCTGAAAGCCCTGTGTCTACCCTACACACTTCCAAGTGCCTGTCTCTCTACACACATCCAGAGTGCCCTGGTTCACCCTACCACTTCCAGATTGCCTGGTCACCCTACACACTTCCAGAGTGCCTGGTCACCCTACACACTTCCAGTGTTGCCAGCACCTATAGCACATCCGTGTGTTCTGAGTCACCCTACACACTTTCCAGAGTGCCTGGATCACCCTACACACTGTCCAGTAGTGGCCAGGTCACCAACAACCCTACACACTTCCAGAGTGCCTGGTCACCCAATCACACTTCCAGAGTGCCTGGTCACACTACACACTTCAGTGTGCCTGGTCACTCCTAAACAACACATCCAGAGTGCATGGTCACCCTACACACTTCCAGTGGCCTGGTCACCCTACACACTTCAGAGTGCCTGGTCACCGCCTGAACCTACACACTTCCAGAGTGCCTGTCCACCCGCTACAACACACTTCCAGTGTGCCTGGTCACCCTACACAACTTCCCAGATGCCTGGTCAACCTACAACACTTCCAGAGTGCCTGGCCACCCCTACACTATTCAGAGTGCCTGGTCACCCTACCACACTTCCAGAGTGCCTGTCCATTCACCCTACACACTTCGCAGTGTGCCTGGTCACCCTACAACACATCAGTGTGCCTGTCACCCTATCACACTTCCAGTGTGCCTGGGCACTCCTACACATTCTCAGTGTGCTGGTCACCCTACAACTTCCAGTGTGCCTATCACCCACACACTTCCAGAGGCCTGGTCATCCTACACACTTCCAGAGTGCCTGGGTCACCCTACACAACTTCCGCCCCAGAGTGCCCTGGTCACCCTACACACTTTTCCAGTGTGCCTGGTCACTGCTACAACTTCCAGAGTGCCTGGTCACCCTACACACTTCCAGTGTGCCTGATCACCCTACAACCACTTCCAGTGCCTGATCACCCTCACACTTACATGTGCCTTGTCACCCTAACAACACTTCTCAGTGTGCCTGGTCAACACCTACACACTTTCAGTGTGCCTGAATCACCCTACAAACTTCCAGAGTCCTGGTCACCCCTACACACTCCAGTGTCCTGGTCACCCTACAGACACTTCCAGTGTCCTGATCCACCCTACACACTTCCAGAGTGCTGTATCCACCCTACACACTTCAGTGTGCCTGGTCCACCACACACACTTCTTTCCAGTGTGCTGAACACCCTACACACTTCCAGATGATGCCTGCGTACCCTACACACACTTCCAGAAGTGCCTGGTCACCCTATAACACACACTTCCAGTGAGCCTGGTCACCCTACGACTCTTCCAGTGTGCCTGATCCACCCTACACACTTCCAGAATGCCTGGTCACCCTACACACTTCCAGTGTCTGGTCACCCCTTCAACACTTCCAGTGTGCCTGATCACCCTACACCTTCAGTGTGCCTTGGTCACGCCTACACACTTCCAGTGTGCCTGGTCACCCTAAACCAATTCACAGAGTGCCTGATCACCCTACACACTCCCCAGAGTGGCCTGATCACCCTACACACTTCCATGTGGCCTGATCACCCTAACAACACTTCCAGTGTGCCTGGTCACCCAACACACTTCCAGTGTGCCTGGTCACCACACACTTTCCAGTGTGCCTGTCACCCCTACACACTTCCAAGTGCCTGGTCACCCAACAAACTTCTAGTGTGCCTGGTCCACCCTACACACTTCCAGAGTGGTCCTGGTCACCCTTACACACTTCCAGAGTGCCTGTCACCCTACACACTATCCAGAGTGCCCCTGGTCACCCTACACACTTCCATGTGCCTGGTCACCCCCACACTTCCAGTGAGCACTGGGTCACCCTACACACTTCCTTGTGGCCTGTTCCACCGCTACACACTTCCAGTGTGCCTGGTCACCCTAGCACACTTTCCAGAGTGCCCAGGTCACCCTGACACACTTCCAGTGTGCACTGGTCACCCTACACAACACACTTTCCAGTATCCCCTGGTGACCCTACACACTTCCATTGAGCCTGGTCACCCTACACAACTATCTAGTGGTGCCGGACACCCTACACACTTCCAGTGTGCCTGATCACCCTACACACTTCCAGTGTGCTGACACGCCTACACACTTCTCAGTGTGCCTGACACCCTACACACTTCCAGTGTGCCTGGTCCCACCCTACACACTTCCCAGTGTGCCTGGTCACCCTACACACTCCAGTGTGCCTGGTCAACCGACCCACTTCCAGAGTGCCTGGTCCAACCCTAGCACACTTCCCAGAGTGCCTGGTCACCCTACACACTTTCCAGTGTGGCCTGGTCACCCTACAACACTCCAGAGTGCCTGGTCACCCTACACACTTCCAGAGTGCCTGGTCACCTACACACTTCCAGAGTCCTGTGTCACCCTATGGGGCACACTTCCAGGTGCCAGGTCACCCTAAAAACTAAAAACACATCCGTGTGGACTGGTTCACCCTACAACACTTCCAGTGGGGCCTGACACCCAACACACTTCCGAGTGCTGTCACTCCTACACACTTCCAGAGTGCCTGGTCACCCTACACACTTCCGATGCCAGGTCACCCTACACACTTCCAGAGTGCCTGGCACTCCCTACACACTTCCAGAGTGCTTGGGTCACCTATCACACTGCCAGAGTGGCCTGGTCACCCTACACACTTCCAGAGTGCCTGGTCACCCTACACACTTCCAGAGTGCCTGGTCACCCTACACACTTCCAGTGTGCCTGGTCACCCTACACACTTCCAGAGTGCCTGGTCACCCTACACACTTCCAGAGTGCCTGGTCACCCTACACACTTCCAGTGTGCCTGGTCACCCNTACACACTTCCAGAGTGCCCTGTTCACCCTACACACTTCAGAGTGCTTGGTCACCCTACACCACTTCAGAGTGCCTGGTCATCCTACACAGATTATGCGGTTCGACATGTAAGCCTGGAGGACACAACCCTGGAGGGAATCTCTTGTTTAATAAAACTCATTTAGATCCCTAAATGTAAGTAAACACAGCAAGACAGAAATAAATATTTTACGCTAATCTAGCAAACAATCCCAACAATTATTAAGGTCCTTCATACATGCTATCGGGTTGTTTGAAGATAGTCTGAATGGTAGACTTACTTATCTGTGCATGTAGACTGGCAACACTGTTGGCTGATATTCCACTAGCGGGTATTGTTTTCCTACCTATAATCCACATTTGTTCCTCAAATTACACTATTAATTGCCTTTCGACTGGGCAGAACTGTGACATCACTTGGGTTAATTAAGGGCTTTTACTAGATAGAGGAATGGTTTGAATACAAGTCTTGAGTTATCATGAATTGTCAATTATATATTAATGTAGATATATATATAATATATAAAAATAATATAATATATATATATATAATATTATATCAACAACGCTAACGCTAAGACAAGATTCGAACCCATGATTTGTACTGGGCCCGCCATTGTTTGATGAGAACTATATGACGTCCTTAAACCCACAGGATAACCCAATCCTACAAGAACCAAGGCTCCTAGCCAACTAGTGTGTTACTCTTGTTCCGACTAACTACATACATATATATATGACTAATATATAATATATATATATATAGTATATATATATATTATATATATACTAGTATATATATATATATATATAAATAATATATATATATATTGTGGCATGCAAATATTACGTAACCTTTATTCGGAGCATGTACACACCCTCATTTACAGGCTATCTCCCCCAACCAGCCAACCAGGGACTGAGGGTTTGACGATGGGGGCCCCGTGTTTAACCAGTACCCAGGTTCCAGCCAATGGAAATGGTTTTGGCAATCGCAGGGATGTTGTGGGTACCACTCACCTGTCTGCCCTTGTCATTCCCATTCTACCTTAAGTCTACCTGGAGGTTATTCTGAGCTGGTGAAGGCCACGGGCAGCCTCTAGTGGCTTCTATTCTGCTCTTGCTTACCGTGTAGTGCAACTAATATAACCTATTGTGCTGTACATAGGGTATATATGTACATACTTCTGTTCAAATTGGTGAAGGATAATATAAGTCAAAAAGTTTTTTTCTGCTGTTTTTTATTTGCTCCCCTTTACACCCAGGGTAACAGGCCTTTGGGACTCCTGGGTTGTAATATATATATATATCTATATATATATAATATATATAATATATATATAAAATATATATATATATATATAAATATATATATACATATAATATATTATATATATATACATAATTTCTGCCGAATAGGCAGAACTTGCGATCTATGCTTTAAATAGCAACGCTCATTCGTGCCATATAGGACAAGTGAAAATTTGTGTATGTAAAAATTTCGGGCCAAAATCATTCTGAACCTAAACGAAAAAAAAATAAAAAAATATTTTTACACTGTGAATTGTTTAGTATTAAAGTTATTGTAAACAAGAATCTAAAATATATTTAGTTGGGTTAGGTTAAAATAAATTGTTCTTGTTATAATAAGGTTAGGTAAGTTTTCTAAGTTCCTTTTGGTGCAAAATTATAAATTTTTACATCAACATTAATGAAAAAAATATATCTATAAACCTATAAGAGAAAATTTTAGGAAAGACTTAATTTTAAATGAGTTCTTGCTAATTGACCTGTTTTACATATTCGGCACGACATATATATATATATATGAGGGAGGTGAAGGCAGTAGAGGATAAGATGTAACAAGTGCTGTGAGTCAATTAGCGGGAAGAGAGAGTGAATGAGGAAGTGAAGTACATACTCAGGGTCTCCCACTCGGCCATAATGCAGGGATTTTCCTTAAGCTTTTAATAATTTTTTAAACAATAGTTAGCTTGTTACAGAGGGAGAGGGAGGGAGGGAGGGAGGGAGAAAGAGAGAGGGAGAGAGGGAGGGAGGGAGGAACGGAGGGTAGGTGCAGTGGAGGGACTCGGGAGAATCTAGTCACTATTCACTCTGCTGACAATAAAACTGAAGTCAAATGATAATAATCCTTAGAAAATACACAACTTGTGCGCGTCATATTGTATGCAAACGAGCTTATAAATATTCTTAAAAAAAATAGCATAAACGATATTATTAATCTGGTGCAAATATTCAGGCACGTGTGTGGTTGTGTCGGTGTGTGTGTGTGGTGTGTGTGTGTGAGTGTGTGTGGTGTGAGTGTGTGTGTGTGTGTCTGAGGTGTGTGTGTGCTGTGATGTGTGTGTGGTGTGGTGGTTTTGTAATAATCTTAAAGACCATAAGAACATAAGAGAGAAGGAACACTGCAACTGGCCTAAAACAACGATATAAAACTGTGGTTCAGATATTTTTAAAGATTCTGGTCACTGTTTGAGTCAGTGCTGAAGCTTGTCCAACCCCACCGCTGATACCGCTTCAGTACCTCTATCACACTCAACCTCTTCCTACCACACTCCACCTCTTCCTACCACACTCCACCTCTTCCTATCACACTCCACCTCTTCCTATCACACTCAACCTCTTCCTACCACACTCCACCTCTTCCTACCACACTCCACCTCTTCCTATCACACTCCACCTCTTCCTATCACACTCAACCCACCCTCTATCCTACCACACTCCACCTCTCCTACCACACTCAACCTCTTCCTACCACACTCCACCTCTACCTACCACACTCCAGCCTCTTCCTACCACACTCCGACCTCTTCCTAACACACTCCACCTTCTTTCCTATCACATTCCACTCTTCCTATCTACACTCCACCTCTTTCTATCACACACCATCCACCTCTTCCTACCACACTTCACCTCTTCCTATCACACTCGAAGCCTATTTCTATCCCACTTCACCTCATTCTATCACACTTCACCCTCTTTCCTATCACACGTCACCTCTTCCTATCACAACTTCACCTCTTCCTCATCACACCCACCTCGTTCCTGAGCCAGTAGGTCAGGGTAGACATGATAACGACAGTATAAAATACTGCTCGAATAGACGAGGTGGACAAAGACGGGATGTTCCAGAGATGGGACACAGACCCAAGAGTCACAATTGGAAGTTGAAGATCAGATGAATCAAAGGGATTGTTAGGAAGTTTTCTTCAGTCAATAGAGTAGTCAGGCCATGGAATCGCTAGAAAGTGATGTGTGGAGGCAGGAACCATAAAGTTTTAAGCGAGGTATGAATAGAGCTCATGGGGCAGGGAAGAGAGGGGCCCTAGTAGCAACAGCGAAGAGCGGGGCCAGGAGCCTGTGACACGACCCCTGCAAACCACAAATAGGTGATACAAATAGGTGAGTACATACACAACACACACTGTAAGTATGTCGGGTCAAGTCCCAGGAGGTTGGGGGTCAGGTCACTAGAAGTTGTAGGCAGGCAAGGACCACACTGAGACTCTACACCATACACGCCACCAACCTTTCAGTACATAATAAACCCCCACATAATTCCACACAAAATTACACACACACACACACACACACACACACACACACACAGACAACACACTCACAACACACATATCCAGACCACACATGACACTCCCCCCTCACCACCGACATCTCTCTACTATCCCCTTCTCCCCCTTTCACTTCCTCCCCCACCGCCCCCTCCCGCACCCCCCCCCACAACCTCTCCCACATAGCACATCCTACTCCCCTTCCCAACTCTGACATTCACACTACTAACCTAACATACAAACTACATAGTTTCCCACTCTGAGGCAATCAGGAAAAACAAAAAATGAGTTGCCAGAGAGCAACAAGAAAAACCAAGGACAGAGGAGGAAACTGCAAAGGATATTGGGGCACAGACTCATAAAAAAGGGATCATGAATGGGAAAAGAAAACTAGAAGAACTTAGTCAAGAGAATTGAAGAGAGGATAAATATGGAAAGGAGGAAGTGGGAGTGCAAGTCAAAGCAGCAGAGGCCATGGAGGATACAGAGTTTAAAAGAGGACTGGAAAAAATCTGACACCAGCCTAAAGACTAAAGAACATTTTGGGATTGACGAACAGAGACTGCAACCTCAGCCACAAATAAGGGGAGACTGTAGGGAAAGAAGGAGCAAAACTGCATGGAGAAGCTCTATCAGAGGGAGACGTATAGTAAATGAAAGAGCCTAAGCTTTATTTAGAGGCCCTAACAGACCACAGCAGAGCCCAAGGAAAAGCCGAGAAGGGAAAATGACAGGTCACGCGAGTCCAAGTACAATTAGTTAGTGAAACGAAGATAGGAAAAGCGGCAGTGAGAAACCAAATTGACATGAGGGGATACACAGGATATGCAGAAGGGAGAAATGAAAAGGAGAGGATCAGTCTTTGTGTATGGGCTACAGGAAGTTGAAGGGGAAACATATGAACCAAGAAAACAAGGGAAAAAAGCCTTGAAAGCATCATTGAAAGCAATAGAGTAAGATGACATGACCCAGCTGAAAATTTTCGGAGAATAGGGAGGGGTTTGTAAAAAGAAGAACCCGCCATGAAAGTGACCTTCAGGCAGAAGCGACTCGGAACAGGAATCCTGCAGGTGAAAGCACGATAAAGGGATATGATTATGGCATTCAGAAAGGTTTATCAATGACCGGCAACAGAACACAAGAAGAAAGGCAAAACAGAGAGAGATGGTACAAAGGCGAAATGGAGGAAAGAGAGGGGATGGAGAAGACAGACAGGAGATCCCAGAACCCCAGGAAGATCAAATACAGCCCTCCCTCACAACTTCCTATAGAAGCCTCCCAACCAGGTCATACCCCAAGTGCAACCAAACACTCTGAAACAAAAACACCCATGCCACATCCAATGCCCCCCCACCCACTACATACAAACTGCAACCCCTACAGCAACAACGCCATAGTTCCTTATCAGGCTTCCCCCTTCCCCAACCCCAATATACCTCCCAGATCACAGCCTTAGAAAAAGAAGTTGAAGGTGGTGGTATACACATAGCAGATGGAATAACAAAATAAGTTGAGAAGTGGCACGGAAAATCACGGAGACATCCCCCCAGACAAAAAAGCACTCACAGAAACAAAACACACCAGAATAAAACAGAGTAATCTTTCCATCCGGATATCAAATCTCAGGAAAGACAGAGGAAGGAGAGGGGGATGAGGTGTTGCACTGCTCGATTAAAACCAAGTGGGTTTTGAGAAAATGGAAAGGAATGATGGCACGGCGAAAGGGACTACTTAGTAGGAAATACAATCCAGACTGGAAAGGGTTCATAAGGTGATAATTGCAGAATGTACAACCCACCACAGACTGCATGAGGCCAAGAGAATGAATACGATGAGAGAAACAGAGCAATGATTGACACACTAGCCGAGGTTGGCCAGGAGAGCACACATGGGGGACAAAGTTTACTAGTTATGTTGATTTTCAATCACAAATGAGATTGACTGGGAAAACCAGGAGCCCCCATGAGGGTCCCGAAACATGGAAGCACAAGATGATGGTTGTGGTACAGGAAAACCTATGCATCAACCAACATGTTAAGACACTACCAGAGAGAGAGGAGAGGATGAACCAGCAAGACTGGACCTTGTATTCACCCATGAGTAGTTTGGATCAGTTCGAGGGTATCATTATGAAAGGCCCCAGGAGCTAAGTCAGAGTCATGATTTATCATTCTCTGTGCTTCGACTACATAGTTGAGACTACAAGTGGCGAGAGTAGCAGGAAAGGCTTGGAAAAACCAAATACAAAGGGAAAAGGGGGAACTACTCCAGGCAAGAGAACTTCCTTCACAGACATTCAGTGGGAAGGGGAACTGAAAGGAAAACCAGTTACAAAATGAATGACAATAGTGGCAGCAAAATGCAAGAGGTCAGAGGAGAGGTTTTTCCCAAGGGAAACAGAATTAATGGGAAAACATAACGAGTCCTTGGATTCACCCCAAAGGTGTAGGAGGCAACAACTAGGGTGTACTAGAGAATGGAAAAGTACAGAAGACAGAGAACCATGAAAATAAAGAGATTAGGCCGAAGAGCCAGAACAATATGCACAGATAAGAAGGGAGGCCTCAGCGAACAATGTGAAAATGACATAGCATCAAAAGTAAAGACTGACCCGAAGCTGTTGTATCAGCCACATCAGGAGGAAAACCAACAGTCCAAGGACCAGGTAATCAGACTGAGGAATGGTGATGGGAATTCATAAGAAACGACAGAGGGTATGGTCCAGGAGCTCAACACAATAATTAAAGAGGTATTCACCAGTGGAAACCAGTAAAGATGGACTTCCATAAATCAGAACAGGGGGCACACCAGCGAAGTGCTGGATGAGGTACATAAAACTCAAGAGGAGGTGAAGAAGCTGCTATGCGAACATTGACACCTCACTAGGCGGTGGGACCAGACAACATCTCTCCATGGGTCCTTAAAGAGGGAGCATGAGATCTTGTGTGAGCCATTAACAAAGATCTTCAACACAACATTTGAAACTGGGCAACTCCCTGAGGTATGGAAAATGGAAAAAAGTGTTCAATTTTTAAAAAAGGAGACAGACATGGGCACAAACTACAGAACCTGTATCACAACGTGTAAAATATGCAAGGTTTATGGAGAAGATCATCAGGAGGAGAGTGGTGGAGCACCTGGAAGAAAGCAATTTAAATTGACAACCAGCACGGTTTCAGGGAAGAAAATCCTGTGTCAACAAACCTACTAGATTTATGACAAGGTGACAGAAGTAAGACAAGAGAGAGAGGGTGGATCGACTGCATATTTTGGACTGCAAGAAGGCCCTTCGACACAGTTCCTCACAAGAGGTACTGGCAAAAGCTAGAGGATCAATGCACACATAACAGGAAAGGCACTGCAATGGATCAGAGAATACCTGACAGGGAGGCAACAACGAGTCATGGGAACGCGACGAGTGACAGAGTGTGGCGCCTGTGACAAGCGGGGTTTCCACAGGGTCGTCCTAGGACCTGTGTGCAGTTTCTTGGTATAGTGAAACGACATAAACGGAAGGATAGACCTCATAAGTGTCCTTGTTTGCCATATGATTGAAGTTAATGGGAAGGAATCAATTCGGATAGGAGGCTCAGGCAGGACTACAAAAGAGACCTGGACAGGTCTACAACCTGGTCCCAGCTACTGGCTTCTTGAGTTTAACCCTGCCGAAATGGCAAAAGTCAGAAGATTGGGGAAGGGCAAAGAAAGACAGCGCAGACACAATATAGATTAGATGCGCCAAAGTCTGCAAACCTCACTCAAGGAAAAAGATCTGGGGGTGAGTAATAACACGAGCATATCTCACTGAGGCGCATACCTAATCAATAACTGCTGCAGCATACGGGGCCTGGCAACCTACGGATGAGCGTTCCGATAACCTCAGAAAGGAGTCGTTCAAGAACTTCTGTAAACCATTTAATACCGTCAGGCCCCATACTGGGAGTATGGAGAATCCACACCAAGTCAAGAAGCACGTCAAGAAATTAGAGAAATGCAAAGGTTTGCAACAAGACAAGTCCCTGAGCTAACGGGGATTGTCCTACAAAAAGGGTAGAGGGGAAATCGGCCTGACGACACTTGAGGATTTCCACTGCCCTAGGCTGCAGCGACACCAAGACTGCAAGAAGCACTTTGTGCAGGACACATTCTACCCCATACTTCAGCAGGCAACTTTGGCCGAGCAGGTGACACGTAATGTGCAGGAATTTGCCTCGTTAAGAAGGCGCAGTGCTGACAATACTGAGGCAAGGCTGCGCGCCCAGTTTTACGAGAACCTTCAATGTGATCAACTGTCCCAGGAGATGTTCTTACAGTTCTCTCTAACCCTGAGTTGATTATCAACCTTTCTGATTGCAGCTGCTCACAGTTTTCTCTCCCCCTGACTTGACTGCCAACTTAAGAACATGAGACAGCAACTGGTTGGCGAAACGTCTATATTAAAGATACCCAGATGTTGCACTTGTGTCTAAATTTTTCATAAGGTAAGAAAATAAGATTGGAAGAACACTGCAAAAGGCCTATTGGCCCATACAAGGCAGGTTCTTATCAAAAACCCCATTTCCCAAAGCTACCCTAGAATTTACTTCCGTACCCACGACGCCAATCAAACCCAGCCCCTCCCACTCATATATTGTCCAATCTCTCTTTAAAGTCACCCAAAGTCCTAGCCTCGATCACTTGTCTGAGTGTAGCTAGTCACCTCGAAGTGTTTTGCCTTATTATACTAACAAGTCTTTGTTAGGTAAGACACATATGCAACAGTTAGGTATCTTTATTTTGAAACGTTTCGCCTACACAGTAGGCTTCTTCAGTCGAGTACAGAAAAGTTGATAGAAGCAGAAGATACTTGAAGACGATGTAATCAGTCCATCACCCTTAAAGTTTAGAGGTGGTCAGTCCCTCAGTCTGGAGAAGAGCATTGTTCCGTTGTCTGAAACAATATGAAGTTGAAGTGACAGAATCGGGCCTTATATAGTCCCAGGAGGTGAGACGTAGGTTGATTTGGGAGGGCAGGTCCTTCTCAAACCCTGCCGTTCTCACTAGTAGAGGTTGTCGAAGTAGATGGTCTGTACCAAGATAACCTTGTGTTGCAGTGTCTGACAGAATGAACATTAAAATGGTATAAAATACCGTAACAAGTCATTCGTAACAAGTCTTTGTTTACTCACCATAAATCGTAACACCTACCTCATAAATGTCGTCCAGAGCTCAGTAGCGTCGTTAAATTATCGTTCGAATTCAATCTGAGGTAATTTGCTGTGCCTCAGCGAATATTCGAAATGATTCTGAAATCACCGCAACTAACATTCTAAAGAGCCACAATGAAGAAGCCTACTGTGTAGGCGAAACGTTTCATAATAAAGATACCTAACTGTTGCATATGTGTCTTACCTAACAACCTGTCGGTATTTTATACCATTTTAATGTTCACCTTTGGTTAACATTCTAAATTGATATTTACTATGCCACGGATAGCAATGCTCATTTAATATTTTTGCATGTTAAAGTAATTACTAATAAAAAGTGACTAATCACGTGTTGTGACTGCTATAATGAAGACCTTGACTAACCAGTCAATTGCTTGGGCTTGACTAAACGCTCTTTCTCATCCCCTTCTCTGGCGCCATGTGACCCTTATGGATTTAGCGCCGTTAATGCTATGGTATATCATCAATAGTATGGTGAAGAATAATGGTATGCCATCAATATTAATATCATGAATGATCCGTCAAAATGAGGACAAATGCGAGTCCTGATGCGCAGGTGCCAACATAAACAGTTTGCTGTATCAAAGCTGCTCAAATGCAATGATTCGAGTCTTTGGTGTTAATGTTCACTACGTTGTCCGTAATTAAACTTACCTTTTTTTTAAATTTAGAGGGAATATTCTGCAGATTATTCTTTTAAAACGGTAAAGAACAGTCCAGGCGACTGAACTACCGTTGTAGTTTTTTTTAATAAAAAATTTTTGGGCAGAAGACGCTTGAGAGATGTGATGAGGCAGCCTTGGTGGGGAATGTGGGCCAGGGCCTGTGGTGGCCCCGGTAGACAGGGGCCCACGGCCTGTGGGGGTCGGTAGACCAAGGCCAGGGCCCTGTGGTGGCTCCGGCTAGACCAGAGGCCACGGCCTGGGGGCCCCGGTTTAGACCAACCCCCGGCTGGGGTGGCCCCGGGCCCAGATCAGGGGCCCGGCCTGTGGGGCCCCGCTAGACCAAGGCCACGGCCTGTGGTGGCTCGGCTGACCAAGGGGCCCACGGCCTGGGGTGGCCCCAGCCAACCGGGGCCCACGACCTGTGGGGGCCCCGCCAGACCAGGGGGCCACGATATGGTGGGCCCGGATAGCCCGGGGGAGGCCCACGGCCCGGGTGGCCCCGGTAGACCAGAGGCCATCACCAGCCCAGGCCACAAATTGTGGTCCCCCGACCAGAGACCCGCCGTATGGCCCCACCCAGCCCAGAGCCACGCCCCGTGGTGGCCAGGCCAGACAGAGCCACGCCCTGGGGTGGCTCGGCCCAGTCTGCCCCCAAATAGTTAACTGTTGATATCAACATTTCCCATCTACAATTAGCGGGGTTTTTGATCTAAGTTTGGGTATCAGTAGTTAGAGATTGAGACATTTTGCAACATATGTAACAGAATAAAGTTATCAATCTTCAACTTGCGGTTTTTAAACCCTTTTTTCACATCAATAGTTAGGTTGGTGGGACGGCCCCACGAACACAAATATTTGTGTTATTTAAATTGGTGAGAAAACGAAGTATACAAAACACGGAGAAAACGGTTTTTATTTGGACAAAAAAATTTTTCTAGGGGGACCAAAAAAGGGGTTCTGGTTCTTACGTTTGATCCACATGCCTTCCCCCCTACGCTTCCATCACAACCCAAACTGCTAAAAGGGTTTTTTTTTTAGAAGGTTAAAAGTATGGCCAGCCTACTTCTTTGGGGTTAGCTCTTCCCTCCCTTTCCCATGCGTGGGGGGTTTAGGGGCGTGGGGGGCGGTGACTCCGGGGAGGGACAGGACTACCCAGGGTGTATCTCCCCCGGAAGGAGCCGGGGGGGAGTTGGGTTCCGGGGGATCTTTTCAAAATACTTTTTTTAATTAACTTTTTATTGAAGTTGTTTTGTGGTGGGTTCCCTTTTGTGGTGGCTTGTCTTCTGTGGTGGCTTCCCCTTTCGGGTGGTTTGTCTTTGTGGTGGTTCCCTTTGGTGGGTTGTTTCTTTTTCTTTCGTGCCATTCTTTTTTCAAGTAAGACGGGTCTCCGATTCATTAGTGTGGGGGTGGTTTGGGATTCCCCCGTTTTTTAGTGTGAAAGGACGGTGTGGGTCAGGGGCCAGGCTCTGGCACATGTTGGGACGAGAGGGGCTTTTGATCCTAACTGTGACGGGCCCCTATGTGGGGGGTAGCTGGGGGTGAGGTGTAGGGCCGCCCAATGCCCACAAAAGAACACCCTCCTCACCCGCGCTTGTCAGCCGGGGCATCAAAAAAACGGGTTTTTCTCAACACGTTAGCAGCTCACTACTCCCCAGGACGAAAAAGACGCAGTGGATAACACAGTTTTGGGATGACTAGTGTCAGTTGATTTGTGTCAGCGTTGGATAGTGTCTGTGCTAGGATGACCTTGGTCATAGCTGGGATATCCTTCCCGAAGAGCGTCATTTTTTTTGGGGCAGCACTCAAACCCGCCACCCCCCCCGACGAGTGAGGCAACGAATCCAAGAATGTTGACAATTCCCTCTCGCATCCAAACGTAAAATCACAAAAAATTAAACCCACAGACACAATCTTTTAACAAAAACACGCGAAAAACCTTTTAAATGCTTAGTCAGAAAAAGATAATACTGTGAAAGGACTTCTGTACAGGTCAATGTCCTTTCAAAGTGAGAGTGGCCGCCACGGTACCCAGGCGGGGCAGTGAACAGCACAGAAAGTAAGGCATACGGAAAACGGATGCCAACACAAGCCATACGGGGTGGAGCCCTCTGGCTAATGGGGGAAAAAGGAAAGTAGAGAAAAGAGAGAAGAGGAGAGAGAGAGAGAGAGAGAGAAAAAAGGGGGAGGGGGGAAGAAAAGGAGGGGGGGAAGAGAGAGAGAGAGAAAAAACAACCAGCTTCTGTCGAGCGGAGGGTACGGCGGCAACACTTATACAGTAGCCCATTGTAGGGTCGTGGTAGGATGCTAAATGTTTTGAGCACCCTCTTACGTAGCATTGAGGTCTCTCTGTTTGAGGGTGGCCGTATTATGCATTCACTGCACTTGCTACCCCCTTTTTAACCCCAGGTGTATTTCGGCGGGGACACCGACCCAGTTGTACTGCCTTGGGCGGTCGGAGAGGAGTTGCTGTGTGGATACGGAGGTGGGGGCCAGACACTCCCGGGGCGGTGCTTTTATGCCAGCGAAGAACTCTTATGCGAGGAATGGAGCTACCCCTTTCTTTTTTTGGAACAAACTGATTACCCTTTCCAAGGGATAAAAAAAAAATTAAAAAATAATAATAATAATAATAATAAAATAATAATAATAATAGATACCTGAAGCATCATGTAATCTCCGGCGCCACCCTCCCCGCCACAGTCAGGCAAAAACGCCCCTCTTCCGGCTCACCCTCAGGCGAGAACGCCCCCCTCCCGCCCCTCACCGGGAAGACACGCCCCCCCTCCCCGCCCCTCATAGGAAAAAAACGTCACCCACCCCTCCCACCACCAGCAAAAAAAGCCCATCCTCCCCCCCCCACCACCGACAAGACCGCCCACTCTCCCCCCCCCCCCAAAGCGAACACGCCCACCCACCCCCCCACCACCCCGGCAAGAACCCACCGCAATAAACAAAACCCCTGAACTCCGCCCACAATAACACAGTGATTAATTGATTTTAATCTGCCCCTATCGTTAAAAGTCATGAAGCCTGGAACCTGTAATTCAAACTTCACTTCACTAAATTTGGAACATGACTGCTTCCCTGCAGGGATTCCTGTGGGAAAACCTCCACACAAAATTTCTCAGTTTGCACACGACCTCTGTGCGACCTTTTCATGACAACAGGTTACCAGTTACAGATGCCCCAAAACACCACCAAAACACACCAAACAACCCCCAACCCTGTACTCACCAATATGTTTGCGGGGCGATTCATAACTCCCGGCCCGCCTCTTCACTGATCGCTACTAGGTTCAAACCTTCCGCTCCATGAAATTTTTCGTACTCTTCTTAAAACTATGTATGGATCCTGCCTCCGTATAAACCCCTCCCCATTGCCCATACCCTGAAGTCTATGGCTGAAAAAAATACTTCCTAACATCCCTGTGACTCTCTGAGCTTTTGCTTCAGTTGTGACCTTTGTTGCTGGAAAAGGATGAAACATTACGTCCCTATCCACCAATTCAATTCCTCGCAGTATTTTATATGTTATCATGTTTTCCCTATCCCTCCTGTCCACCAATGTTCTTCAGGTTGTGTTTCCTTATCCTCTCCTCGTAGGACAAACCCCTCAGCTCCAGGACTAGTCTTGTTGCAAACCTTTGTACTTTAACTTCTTGACGTGTTTGACCAGGTGACGTGTGGGTTCCATGCTTGTGCTGCAGTCTCGATAGTTCCATAGTTTTCACTTCCCTGGTCAGCGCCTCCTTTCGTGTATCAGATATTCAGTGCCACGATCGCACGTGCAAAGAAAATGATAGGATGGATAATGAGAACTTTCAAAACGAGAGATGCCAAGCCCATGATGATCCTTTTCAAATCACTTGTTCTCTCTTGGCTGGAATACTGCTGTACATTAACATCTCCATTCAAAGCAGGTGAAATCGCAGATCTAGAGAGTGTACAGAGATCCTTCACTGCACGTATAAGTTCTGTCAAGCACCTTAACTACTGGGAACGCTTGGAAGCACTTGACTTGTACTCGCTGGAACGCAGGAGGGAGAGATATATCATAATCTACACTTGGAAAATCTTGGAAGGAATGGTCCCAAATCTGCACACAGAAATCACTCCCTACGAAAGTAAAAGACTGGGCAGGCGATGCAAAATGCCCCCAATAAAAAGTAGGGGCGCCATTGGTACACTAAGAGAAAACACCATAAGTGTCCGGGGCCCAAAACTGTTCAACAGCCTCCCATCAAGCATTAGGGGAATTGCCAATAAACCCCTGGCTGCCTTCAAGAGAGAGCTGGACAGATACCTAAAGTCAGTGCCGGATCAGCCGGGCTGTGGCTCGTACGTTGGACTGCGTGCGGCCAGCAGTAACAGCCTAGTTGATCAGGCCCTGATCCATCGGGAGGCCTGGTCATGGACCGGGCCGCGGGGGCGTTGATCCCCGGAATAACCTCCAGGTAACCTCCAGGTAACCTCCTGAGGAGCTCAGTGATTCTTCGTCGTCTTCTGTAAAGGGAGCGTCTTTCTCTCTCCAGTTTACTCCTGCTCTTCTTCTTTCTTATGGGAATATGCCTAGAACATGCTTCAGCTGCCAGGAAGTTGATCCTTTCAAGGCACTGGTCTGGATCCATGTTATTTAAGATATCTTCCCAACATGTTTCATTTAAGACATGGTATACCTGGTCCCAGTTGATGTTCTTGTTGTTGAATTGAATTTTGTGAAGACACTGATCAGGACCCCTACGCATGTAAGTCTGAACTTCGATTAGGTTGTGATCGGAATTAGTTGTTTTTGATATTCTTATGTCTCTTATCAGGTCCTCATTATTTGTGAAGATAAGGTCAAGTGTGTTTTCTAGTCTTGTTGGCTCCACTATCTGCTGGCTTAAGGTGCGTTTATCGCAGAGACTTAGTAGTTCATGTGTGTGTGACCTTTCATCTGCGCTACCTCCAGGGATTATTTCAGCTATAACATTATTTGCTACATTCTTCCATTTTGTATGCCTTAGGTTGAAATCACCAAGCAGTAAGATGTTTGGAGATGTAGCTGGAAGGTTTTCCAGACAGTAATCAATTTTCAGAAGCTGTTCCTTGAACTGTTGTGAGGTTGCATCTGGTGGCTTATATACAACCACAATGACTAGGTTTTGGTTCTCGATCTTTATTGATAGAACTTCAACTACATCATTTGTGGTGTTCAGCAACTCTGTGCAGATGTGGGACTCTTTGACATACAGGCCAACCCCCCCTTGTTGCCTGTTCATTCTGCCGCATCTAAAAAGGTTGTAACCACTTATCCATATTTCACTGTCAAAGTGATCTTTTGTGTGAGTCTCTGTGAAGGCTGCAAACATTACATTAGACACCTCTAGAAGTCCACTGATAAAAGGTATTTTGTTGTTGGTGGATGGCTTAAGGCCCTGTATATTAGCAAAATATGAACGAGGTTGTATTCTGTGTTTGCTGGGGGGATTTTGTTATTGGCATCAGTAGTTGTAATTCTGGAGGGCCATGGGTGGCCACTGGCTGCACCTCCAGTCCAAGAAGGCTCCAAGGTGGTGGACTATTTTTATTTCCTTCCATTTTCTTTTAGATGATATGCAGGACAGATGATGTTTTAGCACTGCTTCTGGAGGACCGAGGAGTGACACATTTTTGGGTGAAAGAAAGTACAGGAAGAAGAACGACACACTCCTTTAGACATCTACTTTCCATATACTTTCCTTAATAGAGGAAAAAGGAGGAGACTCCTCCCCTATATCTGTACTGTGAACTATGGTCTTGTGCAATGATGGTTGTATATTTAAGGTTTTAGTGGTGGCCGTGGTAGGAGGGGGAAGTTGATGGGAAGGGGGAAGTTGATAGGGAGGGGGAAGTTGATATGGAGGGAGAAGTTAACAGGGAGGGGGAAGTTGATAGGGAGGGATATGGAGGGAGGCGAGGAGGTGGAACGTCGAGAGTAAACTGTGGATGGAGTTATGGATAGGGATGGACATCATTGGAAATGGGAGGGGAAGGGGTGAAGGAAGGGGATTGGGGGAGTGGGGAGGGGGTTAGGTGAGGTTTGGGAGGTCCGGGTTGGGGTTAGATGTTGGGGAAGCCCCAGACCGACATAATGAGACTAGTCACGAGGAAGCATTCACCAAATTCAACTTCAATAACAAAAACATAAAGTGGGACCAAGTAAACCAAGTCCTAACCGATATAAGCTGGGAAGATATACTAAGCAACACAGACCCCAACTTATGCCTAGAACAGATTAACTTGGTGGCACTCGATGTATGCACAAGGCTTATTCCTCTAAGAAAAAGGAGGAGTAGATGTAAAATAGAAAGAGACAGGCGCTCCCTTTACAGGCGACGGAAAAGAATAACAGAGCGGCTAAAAGAGGTCAATATATCTGAAATGCGTAGGGAGACACTGGTCAGAGAAATAGCAAGCATCGAACTTAAGCTAAAGGAATCTTATAGGAGTCAGGAATCGCGGGAAGAACTAAAAGCCATACATGAAATCGAAAGAAACCCAAAGTATTTCTTCTCCTATGCCAAATCAAAGTCGAGAACAACGTCCAGTATTGGGCCCCTACTTAAACAAGATGGGTCCTACACAGATGACAGCAAGGAAATGAGTGAGCTACTCAAGTCCCAATATGACTCAGTTTTTAGCAAGCCGCTAACCAGACTGAGAGTCGAAGATCAAAATGATTTTTTTATGAGAGAGCCACAAAATTTTTTAACACAAGCCTATCCGATGTTATCCTGACGGCAAATGACTTCGAACAGGCGATAAATAACATGCCCATGCACTCTGCCCCAGGGCCAGACTCATGGAACTCCTGTGTTCATCAAGAACTGCAAGAAGCCCCTATCACGAGCCTTTTCCATCATATGGAGAGGGAGCATGGACACGGGGGTCGTCCCACAGTTACTAAAAACAACAGACATAGCCCCACTCCACAAAGGGGGCAGTAAAGCCACAGCAAAGAACTACAGACCAATAGCACTAACATCCCATATCATAAAAATCTTTGAAAGGGTCCTAAGAAGCAAGATCACCACCCATCTAGAAACCCATCAGTTACACAACCCAGGGCAACATGGGTTTAGAACAGGTCGCTCCTGTCTGTCTCAACTATTGGATCACTACGACAAGGTCCTAAATGCACTAGAAGACAAAAAGAATGCAGATGCAATATATACAGACTTTGCAAAAGCCTTCGACAAGTGTGACCATGGCGTAATAGGCACAAAATGCGTGCTAAAGGAATAACAGGAAAAGTCGGTCGATGGATCTATAATTTCCTCACTAACAGAACACAGAGAGTAGTCGTCAACAGAGTAAAGTCCGAGGCAGCTACGGTGAAAAGCTCTGTTCCACAAGGCACAGTACTCGCTCCCATCTTGTTCCTCATCCTCATATCCGACATAGACAAGGATGTCAGCCACAGCACCGTGTCTTCCTTTGCAGATGACACCCGAATCTGCATGACAGTGTCTTCCATTGCAGACACTGCAAGGCTCCAAGCGGACATCAACCAAATCTTCCAGTGGGCTGCAGAAAACAATATGAAGTTCACCGATGAGAAATTTCAATTACTCAGGTATGGTAAACACGAGGAAATTAAATCTTCATCAGAGTACAGAACAAATTCTGGCCACAAAATAGAGCGAAACACCAACGTCAAAGACCTGGGAGTGATCATGTCGGAGGATCTCACCTTCAAGGACCATAACATTGTATCAATCGCATCTGCTAGAAAAATGACAGGATGGATAATGAGAACCTTCAAAACTAGGGAGGCCAAGCCCATGATGACACTCTTCAGGTCACTTGTTCTATCTAGGCTGGAATATTGCTGCACACTAGCAGCACCTTTCAAGGCAGGTGAAATTGCTGACCTAGAAAATGTACAGAGAACCTTCACGGCGTACATAACGGAGATAAAACACCTCAATTACTGGGAGCGCTTGAGGTTCCTAAACCTGTATTCCCTGGAACGCAGGCAGGAGAGATACATGATTATATACACCTGAAAAATCCTAGAGGGACTAGTACCGAACTTGCACACGAAAATCACTCACTACGAAAGCAAAAGACTTGGCAGACGATGCAACATCCCCCCAATGAAAAGCAGGGGTGTCACTAGCACGTTAAGAGACCATACAATAAGTGTCAGGGGCCCGAGACTGTTCAACTGCCTCCCAGCATACATAAGGGGGATTACCAACAGACCCCTGGCAGTCTTCAAGCTGGCACTGGACAAGCACCTAAAGTCGGTTCCTGATCAGCCGGGCTGTGGCTCGTACGTTGGTTTGCGTGCAGCCAGCAGCAACAGCCTGGTTGATCAGGCTCTGATCCACCAGGAGGCCTGGTCACAGACCGGGCCGCGGGGGCGTTGACCCCCGGAACTCTCTCCAGGTAAACTCCAGAGGGAGAGGGGTAGGGATGAGGTGGGGGAATGACACCAACGCGACATTCGACCCCCAACTAGTAACGCTAGACCTGGCGTATGATCCCTCCCTTACCCTTCCCTCACCCCTCCCTCGCCCCTCCCTCACCATTCCCTCACCTCTCCCTCGCCCCTACCTTACCACTCCCTCACGCCTCCCTCACCACTCCCTCACCCCTCCCTCACCCCTCCCTCACCACTCCCTCAACACTGCCTCACCACTCTCTGACCCCTCCCTCACCACTCACTCACCACTCCCTCGCCCTCCTTGCCCCTCCCTCGCCCCTCCCTCTCCCCTCCCTCACTCCTCCCCTCCCTCTATCACCACTCACCCCTCTCTCACCACTCCCTCACCCCTCCCTCACCCCTCCCTCACCCCTCCCTCACCCCTCCCTCACCCCTCTACCTACCTACCTACCTACCTGGAGGGAATTCCGGGGATCAACGTCCCCGCGGCCCGGTCCACGACCAGGCCTCCCGGTGGATCAGGGCCTGATCAACGAGGCTGTTACTGCTGGCCGCACGTAATCCAACGTACGAGCCACAGCCCGGCTGATCCGGCACCGTCTTAGGTATCTGTCCAGCTCCCTCTTGAAGACAACCAGGGGTCTTCCCGTAGTGCCCCTTATTGCTGGTGGGAGGCTGTTGAACAGTCTTGGGCCCCGGACACTTATTGTGTTTTCTCTTAGTGTACCAGTGACCCCCCTACTTTTCACTGGGGGTATGTTGCATTGCCTGCCAAGTCTTTTGCTTTCGTATGGAGTGATTGCTGTGTGCATATTAGGGACCAGTCCCTCCAGAATCTTCCAGGTGTAGATTATGATATATCTCTCTCGCCTGCGCTCTAGTGAGTACAAGTCAAGTGCTTCCAGGCGCTCCCAGTAGTTAAGGTGTTTTATGGAACTTATACGTGCAGTAAATGTTCTCTGTACATTCTCTAGTTCTGCAATTTCACCTGTCTTGAATGGAGATGTTAATGTACAGCAGTATTCCAGCCTAGAGAGAACAAGTGATTTAAAAAGGATCATCACTGGCTTGGCATCTCTTGTCTTGAATGTTCTCATTATCCATCCTATCAGTTTCCTCGCAGATGTGATAGTGACATTGTTGTGGTCCTTGAAGGTGAGGTCTTCGGACATTACCACACTCAGGTCCTTCACATTACTTTTCCGCTCTATTGTGTGATTGGAGTTTGTAGTATACTCAGTCCTAGTTATTATTTCCTCCAGTTTTCCATAACGGAGTAGTTGGAATTTGTCTTCATTGAACATCATATTGTTCTCTGTTGCCCATTGGAAAACTTGGTTTATATCTTCTTGGAGGTTAACAGTGTCCTCAATGGATGACACTCTCATGCAGATCCTAGTATCGTCTGCAAAAGATGATACAGTGCTGTGGTTTACATCTCTGTCTATGTCTGATATGAGAATAAGGAACAGGATAGGTGCGAGTACTATGCCTTGTGGGACAGAGCTCTTCACTATGGCAGCATCTGATTTAATCTGTTTACCACTACTCTTTGTGTGCGATTGGTTAGAAAGTTGAAGATCCATCTGCCTACTTTGCCGGTTATCCCTTTAGCAAGCATTATGTGTGCTATTACACCATAGTTGCACTTGTCAAAGGCTTTTGCAAAGTCTGTGTATACTACATCCGCATTTTGTTTGTTTTCCAGTGCATCTAGGACCATATCATAGTGGTCTAGCAGTTGCGAAAGGCAGGAGCGACCTGCTCTGAAACCATGTTGCCCTGGGTTGTGCAATTTTTGGGAGTCCAGGTGGTTTACTATCCTGCTTCTTAGAACTCTTTCAAAGATTTTTATGATGTGGGACATTAAAGCTATTGGTCTATAGTTCTTATCTACTGCTTTGCTGCCACCTTTATGGAGTGGGGCTACATCTGTTGTTTTTAGTGACTGTGGAATATCGCCTGTGTCTAAGCTCCTTCTCCATAGCATACTTAGGGCCCGTGAGAGGGGTTTCTTGCAGTTTTTAATGAACACCGAGTTCCACGAGTCTGGGCCTGGGGCTGAGTGCATGGGCATGTCGTCGATGGCTTTCTCAAAGTCTAGTGGAGTTAGAGTTATGTCATAAATCTGGCCTACATTGGCAGGGTTTTGAGGCTCATTCATGAAAAAATTGTTTGGATTGTCTATCTTTAAACTGGTTAGTGGCTCACTGAACACTGAGTCATACTGCAATTTCAGTATCTCGCTCATTTCTTTCTTGTCGTCAGTGTAGGATCCGTCTTGTCTGAGCAGGGGCTCTATACTAGAAGTGGTTTTTGACTTGTTTTTGGCGTATGAAAAGAAATATTTCGAATTTCTTTCAATTTCATTAATCGCTTTTAGCTCCTCTTGTCTCTCCGGGATCCTGTATGAGTCCTTTAACTTCAGCTCAATATTTTCCACTTCCTTGGTTAGCACTTCCTTCCGTGTATCAGATAATCTGGCATTCTTGAGGAGCTCAATGATTCTTCGTCTTCTCCTGTAGAGGGAGCGTCTCTCTTCAGTTTACTTCCTCCCTCACCCCTCCCTCACCACTCACTCACCACTCCCTCGCCCCTCCCTCACCCCTCCCTCAACTCAATCGCCCATTCTTCGCCCTTCCCTCACAACTCCCTCACCACTCCCTCACCCCTCCCTCACCACTCCCTCACCCCTCCCTCACCCCTCCTTCGCCCCTCCCTCACAACTCTCTCACCACTCCCTCACCCCTCCCTCACCCCTCCCTCACCCCTCCCTCACCCCTCCCTCACCACTCCCTCACCACTCCCTCACCCCTCCGTCATCCCAACACCCCCACCACCACTATTACCACCACCACCTCCACCTTTACCACCACCATCACCTCTACCACCCCCACTACCACCACCCCCACCACCACAATTGTTTACGGTCCTGACAACAACAAACACGAAAGCCTTCGACAAGTGTGACTATGGCGTAATAGCGCACAAAATGCGTGCTAAAGGAATAACAGGAAAAGTCGGTCTATAATTTCCTCACTAACAGAACACAGAGAGTAGTCGTCAACAGAGTAGAAGTCCGAGGCAGCTACGGTGAAAAGCTCTGTTCCACAAGGCACAGTACTCGCTCCCATCTTGTTCCTCATCCTCATATCCGACATAGACAAGGATGTCAGCCACAGCATCGTGTCTTCTTTGCAGATGACACCCGAATCTGCATGACAATGTCTTCCACTGCAGACACTGCAAGGCTCCAGGCGGACATCAACCAAATCTTTCAGTGGGCTGCAGAAAACAATATGAAGTTCAACGATAAGAAATTTCAATTACTCAGATATGGTAAACATGAGGAAATTAAATCTTCATCAGAGTACAAAACAAATTCTGGCCACAAAATAGAGCGAAACACCAACGTCAAAGACCTGGGAGTGATTATGTCGGAGGATCTTCTAGCATCTGCTAGAAAAATGACAGGATGGATAATGAGAACCTTCAAAACTAGGGAGGCCAAGCCCATGATGACACTCTTCAGGTCACTTGTTCTATCTAGGCTGGAATATTGCTGCACACTAACAGCACCTTTCTAGGCAGGTGAAATTGCCGACCTAGAAAATGTACAGAGACTTTCACGGCGCGCATAACAGAGATAAAACACCTCAATTACTGGGAGCGCTTGAGGTTCCTAAACCTGTATTCCCTGGAACGCAGGAGGGAGAGATACATGATTAGATACACCTGGAAAATCCTAGAGGGACTAGTACCGAACTTGCACACGAAAATCACTCACTACGAAAGCAAAAGACTTGGCAGACGATGCACCATCCCCCCAATGAAAAGCAGGGGTGTCACTAGCACGTTAAGAGACCATACAATAAGTGTCAGGGGCCCGAGACTGTTCAACTGCCTCCCAGCACACATAAGGGGGATTACCAACAGATCCCTGGCAGTCTTCAAGCTGGCACTGGACAAGCACCTAAAGTCGGTTCCTGATCAGTCGGGCTGTGGCTCGTACGTTGGTTTGCGTGCAGCCAGCAGCAACAGCCTGGTTGATCAGGCGCTGATCCACCAGGAGGCCTGGTCACAGACCGGGCCGCGGGGGCGTTGACCCCCGAAACTCTCTCCAGGTAAACTCCAGGTAAACACGTTCAGTGCAGTTGTAAACAAACGGCCATATCCACATCAGTTTTACAAATACATTACACATCTGAACAGCCTCTCCTCTTAAGAAAAGAGACAATATGTCACAGTTTCTTAGACAGTCAAAAAACCGACTTTTTACTAGCCTTAAACAGTCATTATCTGACTTAGATATTTCACTCGTTGGAATTTTTCAGCTACCTTATCCTGTTTTTTTTATTTATTAACGTTGTGTTATG